>PVIU01034164.1:0-11632 GCA_004026605.1 Ondatra zibethicus | reverse complement strand
GACTGACTGACTGACTGACTGACTGACTGACTGACTGACTGACTGACTGACTGACTGACAGACTGACTGACTGACTGACTGACTGACTGACTGACTGACTGACTGACTGACAGACAGACTGACTGACTGACAGACTGACAGACTGACTGACTGACAGACTGACTGACTGACTGACTGACTCGGGAACAAGGACAGAGATGAGTTAAGGACTGGGATGGACATAACAATAAGGATAAGGATGGGAGTAGAGATAACAGAGTAAGGAGAGAAAAGGAAATCTAAGACAGAGGCAAAAGAAGGTGCGGGTAGAGGTGGGAACATGTGCGTATGGAGAGGAGAAATCAGGAGAGATGTGACAGTAGAATGCCCAGGTCTCAGCATGGCTCCTGAAACACACTGTCACTCTGTGAGCGAGCCTAGGCTCCAATGGTTGAGAATGAAGAAGGACAATGGCCCATCAAAAGGTAACACCAAATGCTAGGTGACGGAATAAAGTCCCCCAAGACCATTGTCTCACTTCAGTCACTAGTTATTAAGCTACATGAGTGACCCTAGACAATGCCTGTAGAACTGCCCTTCCAAACACAGCCCAAAATGCTGACCCATAGTGATGAGCCAGCATTAGTCACTGCTTTAAGTCACTCTGTTTTGAGGTGATTTGTTATGCTGGAACACGCTAGCAGTGGGAGGCGTAATGGTCCCCAACATGTAGAACTAGAGATTTCCCGAGATCTGACCCCATCATTAGTGCCTCGGAGAACGGTGGATTTTCCTACACTTTTGAGGCATTTAGTGTTAGACTCCACGACTTGCTTAGGTCCTCCACAGCGTGACCTCAGCTCTGCAACTTTCTCGCACACTGACACAAGCTCTCCAGAGGGGTGGCTCTGACAAGCCTTCTTCACACTGACCCTCACTGCTGATCGTACCTAATGAGCCAAGCATATGCTCACCTAGCAGTAGTTGGACAACTGAGGTTCCTTGTGATTAGTTGAAAACACTACATTGAGCAACCCAGAGGCTGAAATCTTTCAGCCTTTTTCATGGTAGTACCCCAGAGGGAAAACTATGGCTGCTGATATCCCCAGAGCTGTGCTGTCCCGCTGGCCCTGAAAAGCAAGTTCAACCCTTCATTAGACCCCATGGCATATCCTAATATCCTCCAGTAAATCTCCTTTCCTACATAAGTTACTTGTACTGTTTTTGATCTCAGTAATAGTGATAGTAAGCTACTATTTGATACAAATAACTTAAGTTAATGCAGGCCTTGTCCCCTCCTTTAGTGAGACGGAAGCCCAAGGCTGGTCCCAAAGATCGCTCTTCTACTGTGTGGGGGATAAAGGGTATAACTATCCTGGAAGGTAACCCTGGTTCACTGTGAAAGGCAGAAGAGCTGGTGTCTTGTTCTTGTTTTTGTTGTTGTTGCTGTTTTCATCTGCTGCCCAGGCACTGCACACATCAGATAGAACTGAGTTCTCTCAATGAAGATTGAGCTGATAGAGCTAGTCTCCTCCCAGCGACTCCATGATCTTATCATGTAGTCATCAACTGCACTGTCAGGATCAGCTTGACTGTAGCAGCGGGAGGAAGAGAGAGACAGCCCAGAGGATGCTGCCTGTAATGTGTATCTCAAGGAATTGGGTGCTGTGTGCAGGGTCTGTTCCCGGCTGCCTACCGGAGCAGGTGTAGCCATTACATAACCTCATCTCCCACGACAGACTCTACAGAGTCATCTCTAATATCCTAATTTTATATAAGATTTAAAAGAGCCGGAATCTTACATAATTTTCACAATTCAGGTCTCAGCAGGGTAAAAAAAAAAAACAGACAACAGCAGGTAGCAAAGTCATTTTCTGTTATGCTTGTACACAGAAGGTGTGTGCTGCTGCACAGCCCCCGAGGGCATCTTGTTGGCAGTGAGAAATCAACACTCACGCAGCGCAGCAAGCTTCCCCACTCTTCGGAGGAGTCCAGGAACAGATCTGGTTTTCTACCTGGAAAGAAGTAAATGCCCAGCAAATTAGAACTACAGGAATTTACAATGTCACAACAATTTTTGCTAAGAATGAATGACTCAAGGGGGAAATGACATATCCCACTGGCGGGTGGTGACAAGCCTGCATCTTTTCGGTTCTCTGAAGACGTGTGAACACGGCATGGGAGTAGATTTAAGTCTTAGAGAACGTGGTGTCTCTTAGTAAGCAGTTTTCCCACTGAGGGGTAGCAATTATTTACCTCTTTTAGAGCATAATTCCTGGTTCTAATTAGAAAAAAAAGTCCCCCTTCCATTTTCAGAAACCAAAATGTTGGGTTTTCCACAAGTTAACAAAAAAATTAATTTTTCTTGTGGAATGGATAAAAGGGGCAAAGTTATATAAATGTGAATCTCTCTTTATCCCACTTTACAAATCTAAAAGTTTAAAAGAAAGTCCTTTCCATCAACTAAAACACGCCTAGGGTTTTAGTTTCCGTCGTCTTAAGGAAAGCGCATCTGGAAGCTGAGCGCATGACTCGGTATCCAAGAGCACTTACTGCTCTTGAAGACCCACGCGTCTGTTCTCAGCATCCACAGGGCAGTTTACAACCATCTACAACTCCAGTTCTAGGGAATCTGGTGCCCTCTTCTGGTCACCACTGGCACTGCATGTACATGGGACACACACACACACACACACACACACACACACACACTAAAATAAATAAATAAAGAGAGAGAGGTAGAGAAGGAGAGGAGGGAAAGAGACAGAGACCAACCGAATGTGGTGGTAAATATCTGTGTAACCCCAGTGCTCAGGCAGAGGATTGTGAGTTTGAGAGGCCAGCCTAAGCTACAAAGCAAGACTTTGTGTTAAAGAAACAGACCCAAAATGAAGGAAGAAAGAAAGATGGGAGGGAAAGAAAAGGTTTGCTTTCCAGTGCCACACGAACAGCATGGAGGTGCATGCCTGCAATCGTGGCACTTGGGAGGTAAAGACAGGAGCGTGGATCACAAATCCATGGCTTTGCAGCAAGTTCAAGGCCTGTTTGGTATACGTAGTAATTCTAGGCCAGCCAGGAACACACAGCGAGACCCTGTCTCAAAAGATAAAGAGTCAGGGAGCTGGAGAGATGGCTCAGTGGTTATGAGCACTGGCTGCTCTTTCAGAAGTCCTGAGTTCAATTCCCAGCAATCACATGGTGGCTCACAACCATCTGTAATGAGATCTGGCACCCTCTTCTGGTGTGCAGGCATACATGGAGGCAGAATGTTATATACATAATAAATAAATAAATCTTAAAAAAAGATAAAGAGTCAGTTATATACTGAACTTCATATTCTGTGTTCCTAGCACATAAATTTCAATGTTTAAATATTCCAAAAAAAGACGGAACACAGTGACAGCTACCATTCTGTCAACAACCTGTGCCCACAACCTGCAGAACACTTCCTTTCAGTCTTGCACGCATGTACACTCTCATCCAGAAACATTCACTGATATATTACAATATACCCGGTGTGTTAGCCAGTGTCCTGTTGCTGTGACGAGACCCCATGACCACGGCAACTCTTACAAAAGAAAGCCGTTAAGTGGGCCTTTCTCACGGTTTCAGAAGTGTCACCATTGTCATGATGGAGAGCACGGTGGCACACACAGCCAGACATGGTGCTGGAGAAGTAACTCGGGAATTCCGCATCCAGATCTAAAGGCAGCAGAAAGCGAGAAACACTGGGTCTGGCTCGAGCATTTGAAACTCCAAAGTCCACCACCCATGACATACTTCCTCCAACTAGGCCATACCTCCTAATTCCTGTCAAGTCATACCACTTCCTAATGACCAAGCATTCAAACACATGAGCCTGTGGAAGCCATGCCTGTTCAAACCACCACCACATCAGGCAATGTGCTAAGATAAAGAGAAGCAAAATACAGCTCCCGGGGCTGGGAGGGTTGCTCAATGGTTAAGAGCACATACTGCTCCAAGCTAGAGGACCCCGAGTTTGGTTCCCAGCCTAATGGAGGCCTGAGTCTCAGTAGTTTACCCTGAAGCAATTTACACCTGGTTTCAGGAAGGACCACAAACTGAGATTACCCAGGCACCACCCAGGAACAGACCATCCAAAGGAAATTCCTAATGTTCCCACCATTGTAGACAGGATCACCTGCCAGCACACTCACCAGGGCACCCCTAGACAAATCTCAACCAATCAGAGGTCCTGAACCTTAGAAATCCCTCACCCCCATTTTCACCACTATAAAAACCCAACTCTAACTGAGCTCGGGGCTCTCCAGTTATTCCAATACGTTAGATACATAGAGAGACCAAGTTTGCAAACTTGTATAAAATAAAGGCTCTTTGCTTTTACATGTGGAACTCAGTCTCCTTGTTGGTTTTTCAGGGGGACTTTGTGGATCTGTGTCTAACACTCACAGTGACCTGGAACTCCAGTAACAGCAGGATCCAAAGCCTTTGGCCTTCACAGGTACCTGCATTTGTGTGCACTTACACACACACACACACACACACACACACACACACACACACATGCAAATAAATAAATAAATAAATAAATATCTTTGAAATACAGTTGTCATAAACAAACCTACAATATATTTTGGATATTTTGTGTTCTTTTATTCCATACACAAAATCATAAAAATTAATGCAAATTTTTTCCTTCCATCTTCCCATCTCTACCATAGTCAAGATCATCACTTCATAAGTAGATCACTGAACTTGCTTTGTGACTGGAATGTCTATATCCAGCTTAATCTTTGTCCATGGATTTCTGTTTTTATTATTATTACATTTTCGTGAGCACGTACACGTGTTTGGGCACACACATGTGTCTACATATATAGATGCGTGCACACATGTGGAAGTCAAGACAACTTGTAGGAGTCACTTTTCTCCTTCTACCATGTCAGTGTCATGAACTCAGAGTCAGGGATGGGCAAACCTAAATGCTGATTCCTCCTCCTCTGAGGCAGAAAAGTTTGGGGTTGATGTGATCAAGTCCCTGCGTTGGTCCTCTGAGTTTTTCATATGAAAATTGTTCAGTGAACTCTCATGTGAACCTACACGTCCACCAAAGTTCTTAAGAAGAAACAGCAGTGTCTCCAGCAATAGAGAGTTTGCCCCACGCTGGGTGTCACTGTGAAGTCTGTCTGACCTGTGGCTGTCAGGCTCATGAGAAAAAAGATTTGCTGCTGTGGATTGAGTAAATAAACATGCCTGAGAAACAACGGTGGCAGCCGATAACTCAGAGAGAGAAATGAGAATCGATGCTATATTTAGTGCTAGCTTCGTGATTATGATTGTGCTTGAAGAGCAACTAGCATGAGCAATATAAACACGGAGTTCATTTCAGACCCCGGGCCCGCCGCCCCGTTCTCGGGTTATTTGAAATGCAGTGTGATCTGCGCCATTTTTCAACTGCTTGACAGGGAATGCAAGCTTAAGCGGCTGCTGCAAGGCCTGTGTGCAAAGGGGACTGGAGAGCAGCCGATCAGAGGAAGGCCATTTACTGTCGTAAAAAGTTCATAGGCATGGTAGCTCGCTTCTGTAATCCCAGGGCTTGGAAGACTGAGGCAGGAGCATTGCCATGAGTTCAAAGCCAGCCCGAGTTACAGTCTTAGACAGGTTCAATCGAAGAGTGAACCCCCGCTAGTCAGTCAGAGTGAACCCCCCCAGTCAATCAGTCAGTTCTATTGCGTGTATCCCATTCTCCCTCCCAAGCTGACTGGAGATGTGCGGTGTTCCTAGTGCTGTGCTAACTGTGGCTGAATTAATTATACAACTTTGTGATGTAGGGAGTCTTACTGTACCCATCTTACAGAAGCCTTACCACCTAGAAAGCCGGAAGTGGAACTTCAATGCATCTTTGAATTTACAGCCAAGTCCTCGCACCATTGTAAGCACAGAAATAAGCTAACTTATCCTTCTGCTTTTTGTTCTTTGCTGAACAGAGAAGAATCATGTCTTATCCCGTGTGCGTTTTCCCCAGTGCTGGGGATTGAATTTAGGGCCTCACAAATGTAAGACAAGTTTCTACCACCAAGCTCTATCCTCAGCCCAAGAACTCCATCTTCACTATCTCCACTGAGGGCAGAACCCAGAAAATTGATAGGAACAGAGCTGCCCAGAGTGAGCCAGGAAGAAGAGCTGCGGCCATGTTTGAACACCTCCCCCTCGGGTCCCTTCTAGGTTAAGTCTGGCCCCAAGAATCACACAGCTGCTCTCACATGTTCCAGACCTAAACGAAGTCACAGTACCCAGGTCCAAGTCAAGCCGCCTCTTTCTTAGCACACGAGGAACCCAGGAGCTCGGAGGGTAGTTTCTATGGCCCCTATGTAACTACCGCCTCTCCTTCCCTCTGCCTTCAAGCTACACACACACTAAATGGTGTGGGCACAAACCACCTTCAACCATATAAGCTGGACCAAACGTGGGACCTTCAGGATCAGTGAGGCAAGGAACAAACTAATCTACATTACATGGTACTCTGAATTTTCATGTTGGCAATACAATACCATGACCATATCTAGGTATGGCGCTTTGCCATATTTTATTTTATTTATTTTTTTTTGATTGATCCAACTTGTTGGGTTTTTTATTGAGCTCTACATTTTTCTCTGCTCTCCTCCCTGCCTCTCCCCTCTCCTCCAACCCTCCCCCAAGGTGTCCATGCTCCTAATTTACTCAGGAGATCTTGTCTTTTTCTACTTTCGACTTCCCATGTAGATTAGATCTATGTATGTCTCTCTTAGTGTTCTCATTGTTGTCTAAGTTCTCTGGGATTGTGATTTGTAGGCTGATTTTCTTTGATTTATGTTTAAAAACCACTTATGAGTGAGTACATGTGATAATTGTCTTTCTGGGTCTGGGTTACCTCACTCAAAATGATGTTTTCTAGCTCCATCCATTTTCTTGCAAAATTCAAGATGTTGTTATTTTTTCTGCTGTGTAGTACTCCATTGTGTAAATGTACCACATTTTCTTTATCCATTCTTTGATCGAGGAACATTTAGATTGTTTCCAGGTTCTGGCTATGACATCAAAAGAACAAATAATCCAATAAAAAAATGGAATACAGACCTAAACAGAGAACTCTCAACAGAGGAATCTAAAATGGCTGAAAGACACTTAAGGAAATTTTCAACATCCTTAGTCATTAGAGAAATGCAAACCAAAACAACTCTGAGATTCCATCTTACACCTGTAAGAATGGCCAAGATCATATGACAACTTATGCTGGGGAAGTTGTGGGGAAAAGGGAACACTTCTGCATTTCTGGTGGGAACGCAAACTGGTACAGCCCCTTCGGATGTTAATGTGGCGATTTCTCAGAAAATAGGAAACAACCTTCCTTAAGACCCAGTAATACCATTTCTAGGTCTATATCCAAAGGATGCTCAATTGTGCCACAAGGACATGTGCTCAACCATGTTCATAGCAGCCATATTTTAATTTTTAAATGTTTATGGGTATTTTGCATATGTTTGTGTACCATGTGCTTGCCCAGTGGCCCCAGAGGCCAGGAGAGGACATAGGATTCCCAAGAACTGGAGTTAGAGATGTTTGTGAGCCACTATGTGTGTGCTGGAATTGAACTTCGGTCCTGTGAAAGCAAAGCTCTTAACCACTGAGCCATCTTCCCAGCCCCTGGAGGCCTGCTCTTACCCACTGAAAATATTACTAAATATTTTCATATTTAGCATATATAAAAAATACAGGCTAAAACAAGGTAAATGCCAAGTGGCCATTTTAAAGAAAGGGAGATCTGAGTTTTACAAAAGTCGCCACACTTGCTGACCAACATACACAAGCATTTCCAACATACCACCGAGCCACCCAGCTTCTGCTCTCTTCACGCTGTCCTCACGGCCGGTGTCCACTGGGGACAGAAACAGCCATCCTCACTTTCTGTCCTAACACACCCGCCAGGCCCAGCGTTGGCAGGCCTCGTGTTCCTCATGATCACCTTTGCTCGTACTCCCGAGGCCCAGAGGACAGAGTACACACTGGGCTTGGCCAAGCTGAATCGCATGCCGCCCACAGACGGGAGGGGTGGGCATGGAAACGCAAGGAAATGCGGCTGCAGGAAAAGGGACAGAGACCTGAAAACAATAGATGTTCTCTTAGCCTCTCTTTATTAAGCCAGAATTACTTGTGATCCTTTACTAAAATTACTCAGCACTGACACATAAAATATGTAAGCATGAATATAGTTAAGCGTTCCCCTTCACAAGCTGGTATTTTTAGACGGACCTAATAATAGTAGCACATGTTTTAGAGATTTGGGTATCCACTGGTGTATAAACGCCTCCTGTTGACATTCAAGTCAAAGACAGAGACCAAAAATCTGTTATTCCTGTAGACTGGCTCCTTGCTCCTAAGAAGCTAGCCTGATAATTTTACATAAATGTTTGGT
This sequence comes from Ondatra zibethicus, assembly GCA_004026605.1. Classification (NCBI taxonomy): domain Eukaryota; kingdom Metazoa; phylum Chordata; class Mammalia; order Rodentia; family Cricetidae; genus Ondatra; species Ondatra zibethicus. The sequence goes on along the minus strand of PVIU01034164.1, from coordinate 3,219 downwards.
TTCACTTCTCTGCCTCTCTGGAAGGGTGTGTCTACACAACACATCTCCTCTATGGTCCCATCCGGGTCCCCTCTCAGGAAGGGTGTGTCTACACGACACATCTCCTCTATGGTCCCATCCGGGTCCCCTCTCAGGAAGGGTGTGTCTACACGACACATCTCCTCTATGGTCCCATCCGGGTCCCCTCTCAGGAAGGGTGTGTCTACACGACACATCTCCTCTATGGTCCCATCCGGGTCCCCTCTCAGGCTTCTCCAATCTCACCTCTTCCCCAATGAGATGAACTTACATTAACTGTATCCATGAGCTCTCCTGACCTCCGGCTTCTGTTGGGTTAGCCAATAGAGAGACCCAGTGGGAGATGAGGAGGGGAAGGAGACTAGAGGAAGCTGTTTCCCTCAGTGCATGGTCCCAGTGCCTGCTGAAGACACCCTTTCTGCACCACCATCTCCATCATTGGTCCTCCCGAGCCCCGCTTGGGCTCCTGGACGACCAACACGTTTATGGCTGGCTGACACATCTCCCACACCTTTGCAAAACATCTCTTCGTTAAGCCCTCTTCCGGTTTTCCTACTTTAAGCATATTGTCTGTTCCTAGCGGGACCCTGATTAACATAACCTGCAAAAATTTATATAGAGGAGGATCAGAAAGAGTGACTGCAGACTATTTCATTAATTGCCTGATTAGTGCTAAAATCCCTTCCCTTGGGGAGACTTAAGAAATACCCACCCACCCCCTCTAAGGTCCCAATAATAAACCAAGGTTCATCCTGGGAGACCAATGAACATGGTGGGCTTACGTACAGAGCATGGGTGAGGAGCTGCCGACAGGAGCGTGGATGAGTCCAAAGCAGCTGCACTAAAATGGCTTCGCCTAGCCTGTCATGAATGACAGCTTCCCCATAGCTGCATAGACGGGACCCCTGTCAATTAACCTCCCCAGTTTATAGAATCTAGCTTTCACCCCAGACCACATGCAGTTGTGGCAGAATTGCATAAAATGTCTCAGAGGAGGGGCTAGACCCCTTCTAGACCCCTTCCCCAACCCCTTCCTAGAAAGAAGGGCCATTATCAACAAACCAGGCTATGATGGTCTTAGCAAAGCACACATAGCTGGTCTCACGATGGTGGCACTTGCCCTGCCCTGAGGATGGCACTGTCCAACAGTGACAGAGAAAAAAATGCTAGAAGAGTTCCAGGCAACCTGATGTCTGGATTCATACCCATTTTCTCTCTACCTCCCCTTCAAAGCCTACACATTAGAAGGGAAGAGCTAGGCTGACAGCAGACAGCCTCCACTTCGGAGAGAGTTTTAAGACATAACTATTCAGAAACCTCTTCTCTATTTATCGTTTGTCTCATTTCCCCAAGGCTGGCCTTGAACTCACAATCTTCCAGAGTGTAATGATAGGCATGTGTTGTGATGCCTGGCCCTTAGTTACAGTTTTGATAAACACAAGAGATACAAGAAGGTGATGCTTTGGGAGGATGCCAAGGAAGGTAGAAGATTTGCTATTTCAACTCTTCCTTCCCAGTTTCCTTTTTCACAAGCACTATTCGCCACCATCTCAGAGGAGACAGCCGCTTCCAGTGCAATCATTAACATTTTTTGGTGTTTGTTCTGCTTGCCAAGGTTCCAGACAGTTATGATGCCGGGTTCGGAGGATTGGTTAGAGGCACAGAAGCCTTGAGAGGAAGAACTGGGAGATTGAGTAGACAGCCATGAGACCCTGCAAGCGGAGACCTGTAGCAGATGAGAGTGCGGGGTAAGGGAAAGAAAAGGATGGAGCAGAGGGACCAGATGGTTGGATCACTGGATATTATGCAAAGAGATTAATGGGGGGAGGGGAGCTGGCCAAACTTCACGATTGCTCAGTAACCAGACAACAATAACCTGGGAGCTATTTAGCCTACATCCCACTGAAAACAGGGCTCCTGTCTAGCATGGTTCAATGAATGTACTCGAAGGATGGTGGGCTTACTCATACCCGCCAGCTCTTTGTCTGTTCCAATGATAGTCTCTGTTGCCCTAGGAGATCTCACTAATCTGAGAGACAACAAAAGAGAGAAACTAAAAAGGAAAAGATCAGAAATTAGCCTTAAAATCCCCATGCTTCTAATTTGCGTCAATTTTCCTGTCAATTTTCAGGGGGCTGACAAGATGACTCAGCAAGTAAAGGTACCTGCCACTAAACCTGACTGTCTGAATTTGATCTCTGAGACCCACATGGTAGAAAGAGAAACACAACTCCCATAAATTGTCCTCTGACTTCCACATGCCATGCGCACATGAGCACATGTACTCACACACTCGAACACACACACACATTCACATGCACGAAAGATAAGTAAAAATTTAACTAAAAAGGAAAAGGAAACTTCCTATCACAGTTTGCTGTCCTTTGGCCTGAGCCCTGGCAATGGTCTCAGATAATGAGACTGGCAGGTACTCCATTTTTGGCCTACAGTTCCATGCTGCTGGGGCTGGAGATGGGGCTCCGTGGCAAGTGCTTACCTAGCCTGTGCAGAGACCTTGGCTTCGATCCCGAGTACAGGGAGAGAATGCGTACTGTTATTCTTAATCGTCTGTCTGTTTGTTTTAAAATATGCTTAAAGACGCTTGTAAAGTATCCAAGGAGTGAAAGACCACATTTGCCTTTATCGTCTTGGCTTTTGGGCGTTCCTAAGTCTACGGTTCTGTCTGGGTGCACTCCCAAGACTGCTGCTTTCAGTTGCTCGATTGATTCTGCAGTTTAATGGAAAGCACTATCCTCTTTCCATTCAGTTGGGATAATTGTTGCCCAGGCAAATCATTATAATTAAATTCAATTTAAAAGTGAGAACCCACCTGCAACCATATGTTAAGTCTGCTTTTGGATAAGGAACTTGCTATTTTCACTTTGTATTAAATGCAAAGGTGCATAATGACAGAAGATTTTTCAATGGAGGTAGTTAAGGAGCTTCGCCTCTTTTTCAAATGATTAATTATAATTTACATGTGTCTGAAAGGCAATTGCTTAAATCTTAGAAAAACATTTCCATTAAATAGATTCTACCACTAAATGGGCTTCTGGCACGTCGATTTGGTATTGACACAAGGAAATACAGTAACAGAGATGAGAAAAGAACATGCATGTCTTTAGAGGATGTTTGACTAAAACACAGAAGGCTCTTATGGAGGACCTTGGGCATGGTTTGGCTCCCAGTACATCTTCTGCA
>PVIU01034163.1:0-11614 GCA_004026605.1 Ondatra zibethicus | reverse complement strand
CTTCCGCATCCAGGTAAATAGTCCATGAGGCCACCCCCCAGTAGGCGAGTAGATATTAGTTGTAACCTTCCCACAGCATACCTTCATTACAACTTTACAAAGATAATCATACAGGTGGTAAGAAAAACATATAGGATGGGGGCAGGGTTCTGTTCTTATCTCCGCAGGAAAACACTCATCTTCAAAAAATTCAAGGGACCCTGGATGTTTGAATACTGACAGATGGAAAAAGTTACTACCCAATATGGATCAGCAAGAAAATCGAATAGGTTCCGCAAGTAACAATATTCAAAATATATGTTGATATATATACATGTGTGTATTTATATTCATAAATATATAGAGCTGGTTTTGGAGTTGGACTCTGGCTCAGTCCCTCTCTAATTCCAAGCCTGTTGTTAAGAGAAAAACCCAGAGGGGGTTTCTGTCTCATGTCAGGAGCCATGATATGGGACAGAAGGAAAAAGAATTTAGAAAACATTTTTGCTTTTCTTCATATCTATCATACCTTTCATTGAATATATATTTCTGTATATGTCTATATAATTAATGTTTAAGTTTTCCACAATGAACAATGAATTTTCCTGCAGTAATCTTTATGCATGTTGGCTGAAAGCCTGACCTATCATCATGTGAGAAAAGTATACAATCCAAAACACATTTTATTTTTATCTTCCAGTCTTTTCTCAGTCCATCAGCCAGCAACTTTTAACAAGACTTACTATTTGAAGCAATGTCATCTTTATTCACATGAATCAATTCTCTTTCCTAAAACTGTGTCAAATCTAAATCTGAAGGTGCCTTGAAATAAAAAAGGAGGGTTGGAGGGGATGAAAATTGGGAGGAGCATAGATGAGATGAAGATGGAAACAATTCTGAACTGAGGATTTGCTGTTTTTACTGCCATGCTAGGCACTTGACAAGCAGTAGCTTAGCAACTAAACTTTGTCAATACTTCAAAGGCATTTTTAGAAAGTTCCTTTTAAAATTATTACTGGAATTTCTCAAGTCCAAAGAAATTAATAATTTCCTTCAGGTAACACAGTTAATAAGTTATGGAGCTGGAATTCATGTGGATTTGACCTGATTTCAGCATTGCTCCTTTTTCCTCTGTGGTGCATTATCTGTTATTATTTAAGGTGCTCACCACTGCATCCTATTTTATATGGTTGGTTTCTAATAAAATAAAAGATGATCATGTAATTCAACACTTAGTGAATCTGCATTATGGCATAAGGTTGTCTAAAGACATACCCCAGCAATGGATCTGAATTATGTGAGACAGACCCAGTTGCATTAACAAGCTCTGTTGGTCAGAAGCTTCTCATTTAATCCCATTCCTAAAGAGCAGCTGGTGTTCTTGTGGAGTTACTTGCTTGGGTTCACTGCCTGGCACTGCACCTGTGTGCTACTCCAAGCATCATCTTTCTGGGATACATGTGCTTCCAGGGACCACAGAGCATTTATCTTAATCTGAATCACCTGGAAGTAAATGGAACCCTTGTACTCTCCAGTAGATGAAATCTGACTTGTTGATTATTTCTGATGACTTCAGAGATAGGCTTTCTCCCAGTTAATCATCCAGACAGATGATTTCAGGCTTCTGCCACTGCTACCCAGGAGGAAAGCTCTAGAGCAATTCAGATTCTTGTTTGTTTGTTTGTTTGTAAAGAGCCTTAATTTTTAAACTCTGCTTTTTCAGAGTTTAATGATGATTGAAAGTGGTGACCTAAGAAGCACTTTATATTCCAATGCATTTTCTGGGTAATAGAGCATTTGACCATTTTGTCTAGCTTGTAACGACAAAGTATTTCTCCCTAAATTTGCCTCAGAAGAATCCATAGTCATGTCTCTTGTAATATTGCTGCTGTCATTGACACTTGTACAGAAACTGAGACTAATTTGAGATGAGTACCTCTCATCTGTTATACAAGGACCTCAAACACAGATCTCATTAATTTCAATAGCATAGGAGCCCTGAAATGTGTTTTATTGTTCCAAAATTGCCAGACAGAACAGAAGATTCTGTGAAGTTAAGAAATTTGCCCAATATCACTTAACAAAAACTTGAGTCACTTCTGTTTAGGCTGCTATATCATAAATACCTAAATCTAACAGTTAAGGTTTCTATTGCTATGATAAGCACCATAACCTAAAGCAACTTGAGGAGGTTCATTTCATCTTACAGTTGGAGTTCATCATGAGGGGAAATCAGGGCAGGAACTCAAAACAAGAACATAGTGGCAAGAACTGAAGCAAAATCTGTGGAGAAAAGTTGCTTATTGGTTCGGTTTTCATGGCTTCCTTGAGGTATTTTCTGAAGTATACAACTCAGGACTGTATGACCAGGAGTAACATCACCCACAATGGGCTTGCTCCTCCTACACTAAACATCAATCAGGAAAATGCTCTACAGACTTGCCTATGGAGGCATTTTCTTATTTGGGATTCCCTCTTGTATTTAAGTTGAAAAAAATCTAACCAACATACTGAGTAATTATAGAAAATAGAAATTTATTTTTTATAGTTCTACAGACTGGGAAATCCTATGAGAAGTTGTCAGAATAGGAGTCAATAGCAGCTAGTTCTTCATCTTCAAAGCCTTCTTACTCTATGTTCTCATGGGACAAGGACATTCCGGTTCCATGAGCTTGTTCTGTAGGAACTATAATCCCACTTCAGAGGCCTCTACCTTTATAAACACATCACCTCTGAAGAGTTTCGCTTCTTCATACTCTGCCTTAAGTCTGGAATAACATCACATAAATGGTAGAGAGAAGCCAGCATATAGTTCACAACAAGAGACAGTGAATCAAGGTTGATAACAAGGAAGACACTAAAGACTGGATGAGAAAAACAAGATAGGAAGATAGGAATTCAAGTCTGAGTCCAGAGCCACAAGGTAATGCGTGCAACAGAAATCCTCAAAATCCTTCAGTATCTACCACAACATCTCAACCACCTTGGAATTCATGAATTTCTAAACCCCACCAATTAGGTCATAATGTTTGGATATGGGAACTCAGTAGTGAATAAGAGTGTAGTCATGACAACTTCAGTAATCAGGTCAATTGCAATCAGAAAGATAATGTGACTGTGATTGAATAGAAGTTATAGTTGGCCATTACTGTGTTTGTGGAAGGAAAACAGAAGAAAAGTAGGCAGAGAAAATTCCAAACTTTCTTTCAGAATGCTCATGTTTCAAAATTATTGGCCGCTTTATGACAGCAAATAGCCCCATAGGCCAGCCCTAATACTAAAGTACCCACAAGGGTCTCTGTGTTCCAGCCAAGACTAATTCTGAAAGTTCAGCAAGTTCATTATAATTAATGATTGTCTAGTGTATGATGGACAGATAAATGTATGAAATGACTTCATTGTTCATCACCTTATCTGAAGTACAATGTCGCATGCCAAAAGTACTAGCCTTTCATAGTATCAAATTTTACTTCTGAAACTTTTCTTACAAATCTCTTTGCCTTTGGTGTCAAAGTTCTATGATCTTTATCCACAGGACTTCATTCAAAAAACAAAAATAAACACAGTTATTGTTTACTCATTGGTCAAGGTAGCACTAATGCTATAGTTGAAATGTCCTGCTGCTTTGCAAAGTGAATCTGATACAAGTGAATTAAATCAGAAGCAAAACAGATCATCTCTTTGAATTGAATGGCACTAACATGGGAAACTGGAAATAATTTTACAATAGATCTTTAATGAATATGAAATATCTCATAAGTGTAAGGTATTGTGGTAAGTAGACAAAGAGTAAAAAGGTGTTGTGTACTCATCTTACGAGGTGTAGGGTTCAGTTTATAAGGCCTGGAAGGCAATGCTACACTTTCTCTGTTTCTGAGCACTCATTTTTCAAACTTTATCTTGGAGGTGAAGCAAGTGCATTTGCATGAAATAAATTCAGCTTTTCGTAGAAAAAGCAGCAAAATGCCCAAAAGACAGAGAGTCAAAATTTCAACAAGAGAAGCCAAAATCATTTGGGTGATACTTGGAAGACCTCAATGAAGCACTGCACATGAAAAACATGGTTCCATGTGACGCTATAGGCATCTTGCTAGTTTCTGTACCATCCTGGGTCAGACCAAAGTGTTTCAGAAATATCAGTTAAGAAAAAAAAGAGGGAGAAACACAAATATATACCCTTTCACTAATCTCACGGTGGGAGCAAATGTATGTTTGCTACTGGTGTCTGATTAAAGGTACAGAGGTATTTCAAAGGTCTCAGTTCACCAGGTTCTCTGTGTAAACTATGAATGCCTCTGATGGACTAGTGAATTCACATAATAGACCTTTTTACTGGCTTACTCGTGGGACTCCAATTTCAGCCCAGGCAGTAAGTGTTCTACCAAATTGGATTTGGGCTTTGGCTTTAGAACTCTATGCACAAGTGGATTGGCAGTAATGTGGAAGACTCAAGGCCCTATTTTTCCCTAAATGAAACACCAATGTCTGTCTCCTGGTCCCAACCTATCTGAAGTAATTGGTTGGCAAGTGACATGGTATTTGTCATTTCAAAGCTCTCCAGGTGATTTAATGTGGAGTCGAGATTGGGACCCTTGTGTTTAGCTGATTGAGTTCCAATTCACATATAAACTTGGCTTCAATCCTTATATGATTGAGTCATTCTTCTGAAAATGCCACACACTGTTTTCATAAAATAGTCAAAATTCGTGAAGGCATATCAAGATTATTTACAGCAATTTGTAATTACTTTGAACTCACCTCTCCTTCCTCCAGAACATCCATCACATCTTACCCCCAACTTAGTGATCTTTCTTCATTATGTCCAAAAATCATGCAATAAAGGCAAACATTAATGTAACTTAAAATCATTTGTAGATTGCATTTATCAGCTGGAAGTCACCTGATACCAGGCCCATGTCTAGGCAACCGAAATTGGAAAGATTTATTTAGTTGAACATAATAACTACACTATCATTTCTGATCGTATTTAACAATAATAGTATCATTATTTATTAGTAAATATAAACTATAAATTTGCTTTTTATATAGTTATTAAGGAGGTTACAATGGTAAACCACTTGATTTTGTTTAAAAGTCATCCCGTAAGGTATGGGGCCATCTGTAAGTTGTCTTTTACATTGTGTATCTCAAGGCAAATGATTAAGTTGTAGATTTCTAAGTATCCTTAGCTACCTATGACATCCAGGAGCCCACACTCCCTTTTAAGGAAATATGCATCCTCACTCTACATTCAGTTATCTTATACCAGAAACCTATAACACAGTAGATAAAAACAGACAGTCCTCTCACTTAAATTATTAAAATGATCAGAGATAAAACAAAAACCCTCATCCTAAGAAAATGGGTTCTTGATATAGAGCAATATTTTATCATAAAAACTCCTCACCAAGTAAACAAAGTACAGTTCAGAAAGGTGTTTTACCCTCCTCATTTCTATTCAGGACACGGACAGGAAGAAGAAAGTTGACTAAATGCAGAAGTCCATCAGCTCCCCTTTAATCTACGCAAAATAGGAACACCACAGATTTAAATTCTTAGAAGTGTTAAATTCACCTCTTTCTGTCTTGGCTGTAACCCACTGTGCCTGAAGCACCCTATGTAAACAATGTCATACCCCACAACACAAATACATATACATGCATGCATGCACTCACACACACTTGCTGATGGGCTGTCTTCTCAGACACGGTCCAACTGAGCTTAGCGTCTGCCTCTCTTGGAGTCCTAGCATCTCTAGAGGGAATGATGCATCCTGAGCTGTCTGCCCAGGTACCCAGCACATTCCCTCACACTGCATCTGCTGTACCCGCTGGAGTCCTTCACTGCACTAAAGGGTGAGTTCTCTACTCTATTCTCACAAAAGGGGGTTGGATCTTACTGACCCGAGACTCTGAGCTATTTGTCTTTTCAATAATAGTTCCCCATAAGATTCTCACTCAATCAAACCTTGAATCTTAATAATATATTCAGGGGATGAATGAATAAACTCGTGTCACTCTCAATCTCTCAGAGCCTGTTACCTCATTATAACATATGCATCTGTAATTCCTGCACTTTGATAGGTGAAAAGGTGAAATAGCAAGCTCAAACAAAACCTGGAGTGTTTGTTTCAAATAAATAAATTAATAATAATAATAACTGATGATAATAGTAATAATTTTAAGTGCACTTAGTACAGGATTGATTCTATGGAAGATTTTAGTTTTTAATCTGTTTTACTAGCATTGACAATTTCACGTTTGTGTATAATATATTATAATCAGAGTCACCTCCACTTACATTGTCTCATTCTCCTTCCATCCTGCTCTCTCTCTCTCTCTTTCTCTCTCTCTCTCTCTCTCTCTCTCTCTCTCTCTCTCTCTCTCTCGTGTGTGTGTGTGAAGGTCTTGGGTATGGGTATGAAGTCACAACTGCTATATGTTGATGACTACACAAATCACGACATATCCAGAACACGGGTGTACCGTAGCTGGGTCATATGGTAGTTCAAGTTTTCCCTTTTTGAGAAACCTCACACTTACTCCATAGTGTCTGTAAGAGTTTATGCTCCTAGCAACAGTGTATAATGGTTCTCATTTCCACCCATCCTCACCAACATTTGTTGCTGTTAGTTTTCTTGAAAATCTTCATTCTAACTGAAGTGCAACGTAATCTCAAACTAGTTTTGATTTGCATTTCCCTGAAGCTTAAACATAGTGAGAATGTTTTATGACACTTATTTTTAGCTTATTTCTTCTTTTAAGAAATCTATGTTCAGGCACATTTTTGCTTGGATTATTTATTTTCTAGATGTTTAGTATTCTGAATTCATTGATTTCTGAGAAAGTAGTCAGGGAGAAGATCGTTCTATATAGTCCATTATATACTTGAGATTATTGTGTCTCAGCCTCCTGATGCTGGGATTACAGGTGTTCAACATTGACAATACCACAAGATTGATTTGCAAGAAAATTTAATTATATATAAAAGAACTGGAAATAGTGAGCCCCTGGCAATTTATTCTTTTTCAATTTCCTCTTTATTTTCTAAAAATTATGTGTACATGGTCAGGTAAATTATAGAGTGATAAGACAATAGTGATCACAAAGTTGGTGCTCCTTTCCTGTGGAAGCACTGATAAACATACAATGCTTAACTCGCAGTTTAGAAACATTCAAATTCTACATAATGATGCCATGTTCCCTCCTATAATAAAGGGTATTGATGGCAGAGCAAATTATTATCACAGATCATGGAAGGTCAGTTCTGAACTGCTTTAGCACAGTGTTGTATATTAAAGGCCATAAGAGATTTACAGAAAGACTCAAATTTCAGCTATCTCGAGATTTATCATTCAGGTTCCTAAGTTATCATTTTCTTATTATAAAAAAGAGAGAATACTGAAGTGCCCATGCATAAAAAAATGCATAGTGAAGGAAGAGTTTATTAATCTAAATATAAAACAGTGTTTTAGAAATTAGGCCAGGGCACACACCAAGTTTTCTGTTTAGCATTGCCCCTATTACTTCCCTTCCTGAGAAATACATGTATATTCTTGGGATTAAAATATTCATTCCTCCTGTGTCTTTGCAAGAATAGTGAATTACTAACTATGGGTATATGGGGCACCGTGGCACATGGTCATAATCCCAGAACCAGAGACATAAAAAGGACTTCTGAAGCTTCAAGGCCAGCTTAATCTACGCAAAGAATTACAAAACAGACAGCACTACATGGTGATACCTTATCTCCATGAAAATTAAAATTGTAAGAAACAAAAATAGTAAATACAAGTCCAGAAAATAGTGAAACAGAAGAATAAAAATGATAAAGAAATTAATAGAATAAAATGTGTTATTTTAGGAGAGCAGTAATAGAAATGGTCTCTGAATTGAAGGGCAAAAGAAACATAAATACCCATTTCAAAAAGGAGGAATACATATCACCATAGACTCAGTTCATAGAGAAAAGATAAAATTATGGTCTTGAGTGATTTTTTATGCCACTTGACAAATAGGTGGTATTTAAAATTTCTTGAAAAATATAAATTAAAAATGTTACCCAAGGAAAATAATGTAGCCTAAATAGTGTCATTTGTGTTGTAAAAGTTACATTATACAAAGTTTGTATATGAGTTTATTTCATAAAGTGATAAATTTTATAGAAAACGGCTTTTACTCAGTACAAATGGTGCTATAAAATGTGTAGCCACATGTCCCCTCCCCCCCCCGACAAAAAATTAATCTTGATCTTTACTTTATGCCTTACTTTAGTCCATAGACCCACATAAATCTATGGCATAGTAGAGTATAGTGTTTGTTTGCCTTGTTTTTGATTTAGAGATGACATCCGTCTGTGCAGCCTACGTAGGCATCAGTTCACTGGTTTAGAGATAGAAGATAGCACAACTAAGCAGGAAATCCTTCTACTTTTTGACCTTGTATTAGGAAGTCCTTTAAAAATTATATAAATGTTTAGGGGAAAATGGTGCTAAAAGTTCATTTATTTTAATAATTCTTAAGATTCAAAAGTCATTATTAAAGAAATAAAACGAAAAAAGACAAACAGAGGAAATTGTAAATCATCACTCACTCTATTTGTAGATATTTTCCTGAGAAATAAAACTTGTATCTTGATACACAAAGCTTGCAGCCGAATGCTTGCTAATGCTCTGTTTACAACACTAAAAGCATGAAACAATCTGTGTCTCTGAAATGTAAGTAGAGAAACAGACTTTTGGAAACAAGAAATATTGGGCTTGCAAGACGGCGCATGCCGTGACCCCAGCAAACCAAGTTCCTTTCCCAGGACCCACATGGTAGAAAGAGAGGACTGACTCCTGCAAGTTGGCTGCGGACCTCCTCATACACACTGTGCTGTGGGAATGTCCCCACCACACATAAACAACAAACAAACAAAGGTTTAAAAGATGGGAACTATTGATACACATTGTATGATAGGCAAGTCTCAAAATAGTCTGATTTGTAGTCATAATGTTCCTTAAGTATGCACCCTATAATCCCATTATGTAAGGCTCTCCCAATGCCACCAAACTTGTTGACAGTAAGTATTTCAAGTAACTACTTGAAGATGAAGGTAGGACAGGTGATTTACACATCATCAGGAAAGATTAATATGTTGACTATCTTGACGTATTAATGGCTTCCCAGATGTGCACTTATATGGGAAGAGACAGGAGTCATTAGTTTATATACTTTAGACATACGCAGTGTATTGTGGTTCAATTACAAATGAATAGATCTTTTAAAAAAAACAATAGCTTTCTCAGAGAAGAAATGTGAGCACTGAAAAATTTCATAAACATTAGGATAAAATCTAGGTGCAACATCAAAGAAAAAGTAGGAATAAATGGTTTAAGTAGGTGAATGAATGAAATAAAGAAAGGAAAAGGTACACAAGAATAATTATTATGCAATATAGATTGTCCAGGGTCCATCAGTCTCCTTGGGTGTTGGTTGCTTGGAATTTCTCCAACTTTCCATAGCATGAATATCTCAGAGGCTTGAAATCTATTTCTCAAGGAACTAAACTTGACTCATGCTTATCTTCAATGCCAGATAACTTTCTCTGGCATGTTCTGCTTGTGTTGCCATTTGCATATGAAAGATCCCACACAAGCTCATGCTCAGGGATGGTCTGCAAACAGTGCCCCCACTTTGAGAAGTTCTGAAAGTGTGAGGAAGTAAGGCTTAGATGGAAGGAGGTTGCGCTGTCCTCTTCCTGCCTTTACCCCACTGCTTCCTGTCTACCAAGAGGTAAACAGTCTTGACCACATGCTCTGAAACCTGAAATCTCTTCATCCTTGAGCGTAAATAAATAATTCTTACCTTTTAGCAGTTTCTCTTGGAAATTTTTCACAATGATAATAGAAAAAAACCATTGGACTTTACAAATGAAGCAAAAATTGAGGTTAAAATAATCAAACAGCTCCTTCTTATCCCCAGCATCACAGAAAAAAACTGATCAACAAACAGGAGTCTTGGCTATACTCAACTGAACAATCTCATGAATATAGCTTTCCTGTGAGTGAGTCATTAAACTTATCCTAATATTTTTTGATAGCGTTTTCTGGGTAGCAGATTATATAACACTGAAGGAATAGTTTATCTTGATACATCAAGGTATCTCTAATAACATCTCGGTAACTATCAGGTGAAATGAGATCTAAATGATTGGATAGATAGATGAATTAACAGCTATTGAATTACTGTACCTAATCAATGATGATTAATAGGGCCATATGAAACAAGAATGTGTGTTTTTGGAGGGTAGCACATTGCTAATGACTGCACAAGCCTGACACATATTTAGCACTGACAAATGCTTATGGAACTTAATTGAAGCCCTAGGGAGCCCCTGATGGATTGCCATCAAGCCCTATCCTTGAGTTTGTCTTATACTCTATTAATATCAATGAACTGAGTAAAACCTGCAATCATAATTATCAAATCTGCTATAAATGTTCCATTAAAACCAGGCTGATAAATTACACATTAAAGAGGATAAAAAAATCTAATTTATCAACATTTATTTTAAAAGTATTTACTGAACTATGTTGTACTAGTTTCACTCTGTATTGAAGCTATAAAATATTTCAAAATGTTTTTACTATATCCGTATGAGAGGATACCATACAGATTTGATGTGAAGGGTTAGATTTATTTTGTAAAGTGGTGGCATAGTTAGGACAAATAGCCAGGATGCTGTCGGGATTATCATAAACTTATGGATAAGATATCAATATCATATTATTACTAAGATTATCAGAGTCAAAATTATGGTGCGTTAATAGAAACACAGTGCCTAGATAAACACAAAGCAGAGGATCAGTTTTACTCTGGCATGCTTAGATCACATTAAACACCACGGGGAGCATTAAAAACCACACATACGCTAGCAGCTGGCCAGATGACAGCAACTAGAACACACTGGCACTTGTGCCTTAGAAAAGCACATGGAGGGACAGAATGCTAATTGTTAAGAAATAAAGCCTAAGGGGAAACACAATCTGTTTGCTTTCTGTGGCTGTATCAAAGAGAGGGTCAATGTGCATGCTCCTTTGTGCCTTATGCAAATTCTAAGGAAATTCATATTTGATTTTATATATGCAAAAACTCTATTCATTACACCAACTTTGAAAGATTTCTCTCTCATCTTTCTGACTCCTCTATCCCTCTCTCTGGATCTCTCTCTTTCTCTCTCTCCCTCAACAAATTTGTAAGATTTATTAGGATCAATAATTTCCGAACTTCTGTTCACTTTTAATGAATAAAGAGACCTTCTAGCTGTGGGATAAATCATGTGAACTGACAGGATGTCATGGTGGAGTTTTCCAAAGTTCACATGTTTGGAAAGAAATGCATTCATGTGTTTACTATAATAATGTATCTCTAACCCAGAGTATAATCAGAAAAAATGAGGAAAACAACATTCAAACACACTAATACTTATGAAATCAATTCCAACAAATAAATCTTAGATGTCATTATTTTATTTTTAAACTTTGTGTTTCTATAATCCTGTAAGAATGAATATTATGAGAAGACATGTAAGTCACTTGCCTTGTGGCCCAGCTGTCCCGCATACCACATAAGTGTGAAAAACTGCCACAGAT
>PVIU01034162.1:0-11628 GCA_004026605.1 Ondatra zibethicus | reverse complement strand
AAAAACTCCTTTATCGAAAGGAATGAGAAAACTAACAAAAAGTTAGAAGAAATGAATAAATTCCTCAAAGATACCCTAGAAAACCAAGAAAAAGCAATCAAACAGGTAACTGAAACAGTTCAAAACTTGAAAACTGAAATGGAGGCAATGAAGAAAACACAAACCGAGAGATGGCGGGAAATGGAAAATCTGGATACATTTTAGTTTTTTTTATTTGAGATATTTGTGTGTGTGTTTTTATTTTGGAGACAATTTTAGTTTTTTTTCTTGTTATGGTAATAGCCAGACAAGAGTAAAGGGGAAAAAGTGTTCACTGTGGTTCACATTTCCTTGTTATAGCTCATCATGGCAGGGAAGTCATGGTGGCAAGAGTTTGAGGGATGTTGTACCGCTGCATCTGTAGTCAGGAATCAGGAAGTAATGTGCTCAGTTTGCTTTCTCCTTTGCCCAGTTTGCTTTCTGCTTCTTATATACTGCAGGACTCAAGCCCAGAGAATGGCACTGCCTACTTTTAGTGTGGGCTTTTCCACCTTAATTAACCCAATCAGAACACCCTCCTGCAGATATGCCTGGAGGCTGTTGTCTTTAAGTGATTCCAGATCGGATCAAGTCAGCCTCTAATACTAACACCACCCAGTGTCTCCTTATGTAGCCCAGGATAGCTGGAATTCGCTATGCAGATCAGGCTGATCTAGAACTGACAGCTGTTCTCCTGCCTCTGCCTCTGGAAGGCTGGGACTATCTGGCATGTATCACCAAGCTCTGACTCACTGTAGTTTCAAGTTTCATTTTCTAATAACAAGTGAAAGTAAGCATCTTTTCATATGCTTACTGGTTATTTGGTTATTTTCATTTGTGAGGTGACTTTACCTGTTTTTCTATTGAGCTACTTCTCTTTGTTTACTGATTTCTCTGTATATATATTCTACATATTCTGTACATATATTATATATATTCTGAATACCACTGCCTAGTATGTTTTGTAACTACTTCCAATAGCTCTGGTATTTCCTTATTGATCTCTTAATTAGGATACTGTATAGAACAGAACCACAAATGTATAACTCCCCTGAGAAGTCTCATCACTCTCTGTAAGTTGGAGAACCAAAGTTGGTAAGTCACTCAAAAAGGTCAGTCTGAGCTTGACGTCCTAAGAACCAGGAAACTGATGGTTTTTAGTTCCAGGTCAAGCTTCCAGGTCTGACAACAGGAGCAAGAATGCCAGGGTCAGGAGGAGATGAACAAATGTCCTAGCTCAAAAGGAGAGCAAACTCAGTCCCTTCCCTCTTTTGTTCCTTTCAGGCATTAAAAGCATTGGATGATACCAACCCACATTGGGTGGGTCTTTTCATGCACTCATCTGACTCAAATTCTAATGTCTTCTGGAAATACACTCAGATACACCCCAAATAAAACGTTTTAATAACTTAAGGTGAAACTGACACACACACAAGTAACCATCAGATGTTCTTAATATCCCTTGAGAAACAGAAATATTTTATAGTTCAATTTATGATAATGTAACCACCTTTATTAGAGCTTGTCTCCCTTTCCCTCTGAAATCAGAGAGGTTTTTAATTAAACTTTTTGAGGTACTTAAAACAATGGAAATTTATTTAGCTAAGGCTTTCCAAGATTCAAAGGTTAAAGGGCTGGAGAGTTGGCTCAGTTGTTAAGAGTACTTGCGACCATTGTAGAGGACCGGAGTTTGGCTCCCAATACCCATGTCAGGAGGCTCACAATCCCTTGTAATCCCAGCTCGATGGGACTCTGACACTCAGACACTTCTGGCCTATCTTTACACACACACACACACACACCTACCACACAAACACACACCGATACCATATAATTAAGATAAACATATTTTAAAAAGATTCAAGATCAAATGAACCCTTGATGCAGATTTTCAAATAAATTTAAGAACTTCTTTCAGTTTTGACCCCTTGTATGGCGTTCAGGGAAAAACCCTGGTGGTCTTAACCTTCCCACTCACTATGACTTAACAAAATTTCTTTATGTTGCCTTACATAGGGCTATATATAATGTAATTTGGGCATATTTCCCCTCATTACTACTACACTCCTTTCTCCTCCTCCCCTCTTTCCCCTTTTGATAGTTCCCTCTGTTTCCCTGACACAGTTTGCTTGTATCTATACATATTTGTAATATCTATACATATTTGATTTCATATATCTCTGTAAAATCTAGGATACACAAATGAGAAACACATGTAATGCTTTTGTCTGATACTGATTTAATTCACTTAATAAGACTATCTCCAATTGTATACATTTTTCCTGTAAACAATATAAATTTATGGCAGAAAGATTATTTTGTGTTTTGATTAAGAAGGTTATTTCATTGATTTCCAGCCTTTTGGCTAAAATTATATGTACAATATTCTTTCTTTTTTCCTATTTCAAGGCTATGAAGGGATTTATGTTTTAGATTCTTCTGTGTTATAGTACACATATTTCTTAGTTGCTTTTTTATATTACAAACTTGAAGTAGCCATTTTATTGTATTTATAGTTACAGTCTCAATACTTATAGTGTTATGTAGCATGTAGCAGTTATGAACAGATAAGTGATCAGGTGATGTCAGTTTAACTGCTCGTATGGTGATCAACTAACTTGGCCTTGATACTGGCATCATTAAGTATTTGAAGTAGTTCTGTTCTAAATGTCTGTTAACAAGATCTGGGTGAGATACTTTTGGTGCTTTGTAATCGAAATTTAATTTCAGCTATGTTTAACCAGACTGGGCAGGACAGAAAAACAATTGCCCAAATGTTTTAAGCAGCTACAATATAATTTTTGTTCTTTTGCCTCTTAAGAAGATAATTCTGTTTTTTTCTCCTTTTCTTCCCCTTTCCCTGCATCCCTCCCTCCCCCCCTCTCTTATTCTCCCTCTTATCATCTCACAACTGGAGAAATACTCTGGTACAGGAAAAAGTGTACCATTTCTGGAATTGGTTTATCAATTAAACAATTAAACTTCTACTTCATGCCTGTCATTGTGTTAGGAGCCAATGCATTAAATGAAAATCTGTGTTCATATTGCTACTATCCAGGTAAGTACAGATATTATTTTGTCTCTGAACTCCTGTTTCCTCATGTAAAACAATGTTACTGAGACCTAAGGAGGTAATGAATTCTCAATTCTGGAAATGCAATGTCCTCGCAAAATGATGGATAGCCTGCTCTTAACTCACTTGTAACTGAGACTGACCTAGAACATGATCTTCTTGCTTCCATTTCCCAAGCACTGGAATTACAGGCTTCTACTACCACACTGGGTTTAATATGGTACTGCGTATAGAATTATAGTTTCGTGTGTAGTAGACAAGTACTCTATCAACCAAGTTACAATCCCATGCTTAATTTGTTTTTCTTTGAAATATATTAAACTCCTGGTAAGTTAGACAAATGACTCTCTGACAATAGGTATACTCATTGGGTAGTCATTTACCCAAGCAGGTAACTCAAATTATCTGTTGAAACTTGGTGATTACCATTTGATAGAAATTCTTTGAGGGTGAATTGTTTCTTTAGAATATATACCTCTTTTCTCTTGTTGCTCTTTTTGCTTCGATTGTAGCTTGCAATGTTCATGTGCTGATGGATAATTTACTTCATAGAGTAGCGGGAACCTAAGTTCAAGGTATAGAATTTCCTTTCTCAGCTGGAGAATTTTATAAATGGTTTCTGTCTCATGCCACACCTCTTCCAAACCGAAGCCTGCTGTGAACATGTGGCAACAGCACAGGAAGAGGTCAATCTTGGGAGATTATTTTTATTATCTCCATTAGTTCCATTTCATAACAGTGATGTAAAAGCCAAGCAAAATGATTTATCGTTGATGTCGTCAGTAATTACGATCACTTTCCTTTTGGTCTGGAGCCTTACAAAAGCCACCTGAGCATGGTCTGTGATAACCACTAAGAAATATGCTGCTTAGAAGACTGCCATGCTAAATAACTGTCTTTTCCTACTTAGCAGTGATGTGGCTTTGTGGGAGATGGACCTAATGCCAAACCCTCTTTTCTGAAGTAAAGCAACGCTTAGTGTCCTGTGATTGTTGGTTCCTTTCAAGAGCTTCTGATCATCAAGTGTCCTGGTTATCACTGCTATTTAAGCAGGAGAAGGAAGCCAGTGATATTTTTATTCTCTTGCTATGAGTCAGAATGTAACTCTGAAGAAGGTGGATTTGAAAGATTTTGTGAACATTTTTGTGTTTACTGAGGTTTTCATAACTTAACATAGGACTACACTTGGGATTTTAAAGAGTTTGTCAGGGTTTATGGATTACCCCATGGCAGATTGCTTTCAAAGAGGCCACTGTGATTTAGCCCTCTAGGTGCTAGTTACTGTCATGCAGAAGCACACAGTGTTCCTGGCTTCAAGCTGCACTCAAGCCTCTGATTAGCTGTCCCGTACATACTTATTCAAAATTGAAGGTTGGGGCAAACATCTATTAATAGAAATCAACTCAAAGTTGCATCTTGTGACAATGGTGTGGAATTTCATCTGTGAAATTATCTTACCACTAATTATTCCTTCTAGTAGGGAAATGTGGAGAAAAAGGAGAAGGCAATTAAATATGTATGTCAGGAGTATGGCGCTATGAATAATTCCAGCTTTTTTCCCCCCTATTGCTTAGAAGAGCTTGTTAGTTTTAAGTGTTCTCGTGATACTGTAATAAAAGTAAACATGGACCTTTCATGTGAATGCCTTTTAATATACAAGTATTTTTTCTATAGAGAATGTATATGTAAATGTAATAAAATGTAATAAAATGAATTTTTAAAAAATGTAATAAATGATTCTCTTCATTTTTTTTAAAGGTTTTTTTTTTTATCTTTGTGTATGGGTATATTGCCTGCATATATGCAGTACCTGCAGAGGACAGAAATTATTGGATTTCTTGGAACTAGAGTTACAGACAGTTGTTAGCCACTGTTTGGGTGCTTAGAATTGAACCCTGTTCTTCTGGAAGAGCAGTCAGTGCTCTTAACTGCTGAGCCATCTGTGCAGCCCATAAAAGAGTTTTCGAACCAGTCTATTCAAACTTCACTTGCAGTTTAACTAAAGGCAGTAGAGTACAGTATTGCGGAGATAAATGGTTTTGGTGAGATTTCCATGCTCATTTCTTTATTTGCACATTGCTTGAGCCAGGCCCATCTCTTTAATAATAGAGGGCCAATAATTTTAGCTTTCTAATGTTGCTGTGAATGTCGTATTGTATATCCTTAGCATCACAACTGGAACTTACAGTTTCTTCAGTTGTTAGGATTGCTTTCCTCTCGAGGTTTTCAGAAGTGCAGGAAAGAGAAATGATTGTGTCCCACCTTTTGTTGTCATCGTCTTGAGTACCGGGACGTTTGTAGCGTGAAGACAGAAAAACAGCCACTCCAGTGTCATTGATAGAGAAAACACAAGCAAAGGCTCCAGAGATGTTAGTTGGAAATGGAAAATAGCTTCTCAATAATTGAGAAGGCTCTGTTAACTCTCTTCAAAGCAAACAAACAAATACCCTACCCATAAACCTCTGGAAAACTGAAGTCTGCTGATTACATTTATTTTGTTACCTTTCTAAAGGTATTTTATAGAAAACGTTGTTATTTATTTCCCTATCTACTTCATTTTAAGATGCACACATACAACTTCCAAGCAAAAGTCATTCACCCCAAGGGTCCAAGCAAGTCTCAGTTTTTGTTTTTCTTTTCCATTGATATATTTCCAGTGAGAGTTTGGGCAGTCAGAAGTTCCATTTTTATACTCTCTGATTTATTATTTATGCCTATTCTCCTCTTTGGAGACTTGTTAGGGGAAACACAAAAGGCAGAGGGATGGATACGTTGACCTGGACTCTGAATCTTTATTCTCCCATGTACTCTCTTTTCACCATTTTTGATTTATTTCTGTGCCAAACATTCGATAAATGCTTTGTACAAAGCCATGTCAATTTTAAAGCAAGCACTTAAATTAATGCTTTGGTGTTCAGTGGAGAAGGGTGAAATTCATGTGGGTTGGTCTGGAACAAGTTGTGACTTTGAGACTTTGGAATCCTACTGTGATTTTTTTTCTTTTCCTCCTGTTTTTTTTTTTTTTTTTTTTTTTTGCAACTATCAGAGATGGGACATGGTGTATGCATCATTGTTTGTTTAACTTATCTTAAAAAGAAGTGGAATCTGTAGATAAAATGAGTTTTCAGTTTCATTAGCTCCAGGTTGGCAATTTGGGGTATGAAATTATTCCTTTGAAATAGTATTGTTGGTGCTACATAAACTAGTTCTGTGCTTCTGGGAAATCTTTAAGCTATAACTTCTTATAAAAGCCTATGAAACCTCTTTTTTGATTTATTTATGTATTTATCATAATTTGTTCTCACTGTCCTGGAACTCACTCTGTAGACCAGACTAGCCCTGGACTGCTAGAGATCTGCTGGCCTCTGCTTCCCCAGCGTTGGAGTTAAAGGCTGCCACACCCAGCCATGAAACTTCTTGATAGTCACCCTTTCTCAGGAGCCTTGCAGAGGTGACAGTGTATGTAAGCAGTATATGTTTTTGAATCCAGTTATCTGCTTAGCATAATTTAGGTTCCCCATAATGTCCTTTCAAGTTGGTGATAAATTACATCTCTGTTAATTGAATTTAGTTTATGTTTAGTATTTTTGCTTCTTTAGTTATGGTGTTTCACCCTAGGACTATCTCAATTCCATGGGTGAAAATGAATTAGCTGTACCTTGTAAATGAAGGCAATTAAGAGAATAGGGATGTTAAGGCAATGTGTATACTTATAATTAAAGTATAATTATTGCTAAGTTTGGTTTTGGGCCCATAGATATGGGAAATTGAATTTTTTCATGGGAAACACAGGTATGAACTAAAGGGCATAGTATTTGGTTTTAAATATGCTTATAAATTTGCTTTATGACTCTGTGGTAGTTTGAATGTAATTGGCCCCCATAATATCACAGGAAGTGGCACTATTAGGAGGTGTGGCTTTGTTGGAGTGGGTAAGGCCTTGTTAGAGGAAGTGTATCATTACAGGGGTGGGTTTTGAGGTTTTCTATGTTCAAAATACTGCCCAGTGATTCAGTTGGTTTCTTGTTGCCTGCAAGATGTAGGAGTCTCAGCTACTTCTGGAGTACCATGTCTCTCTGCACTCTGCTATGCTCCCTGACATCATGGTAATGAACTGAACCTCTGAACTGTAAGCAAGCCACCCCAATTAAATGTTTTCACGTATAGAAGTTGTTGTGCTCTTCAGAAAAATAAAACTCTCACTAAGACAGACTCCATCTGGCTAATACTTCTGGGCTCAGTTTTGTTATCAGTGAAATTATTGTGTTCTTTTTTTCCCTTGCTACTTTAGGGTATAGGTTAGATGCAAAGATCATTAGGCTTCCTGCAGTTCAGAAACAAAACGGTTTTAGTTCAACATAATGTTAGAAACTAGGATGAGCCCAAGTGTCAGGGTATGCTTCAGTCTGGAAGCTAGGTACAGTGCTATTCTCAGGACAAAGCCTAGTCTCGGGACAATGCAGATCTGCAGGTCTGAAGTCTCAGCTATCTTTGCTTAGGGCACTGGCAAGAGCCTGAATGGTAACACACGTAAACAAGCAGATGACTCTGAAACATTAGCTTTGCAAAAACTTCCACAGTTGGGGTAAATGATCTAGTCAATCAATCCCTAATAGATTTCTGTTGAATAACAAATTCCTGTCACATTTGGACAGGAACTGGTTGGAGAAATAGTAAATATATGGAACTTAGGGAAAGAAGACACATTTATGCTGGCGAATATTTGTTTAACTATGTAAAGGTATGTTGCATTTGTTTCATTATGTAAAGATGTCTTGCTGTTTTACCTCGCCTGCGTAAGGTCTAATAAGCCAATAGTGAGGGAGGAGGTGTAGGTGGGACTTCTGGGCAGGGAGACTAAGTAGGAGGAGGAATTTAGGTTGGGGTGGAGGGGGAGAAAGGAAAAGACATGCCAGGGGCCAGCCAGTAGGCACTGGGAAGCAGGAAAGTAGGACATACAGAATGAAAGAAAGGTAAAAAGCCCCAAGGAAAAAAGTAGATAAATAGAAACAGGTTAAGTTAAGCTAAAAGAGCTAGTGAGAGAAGCCTAAGCTAAGGCCAATTATTCATAATTAATAAGTCTCTGTGTCTTTATTTGTGAGTTGGTTGGCGATTCCCCACAAAATATTCCAACTACATGTTTATCTTTCTATTACAAAAATAAAAGCAGCTTTGTCTTTCATTTATTGTTTTTCCATGGTGATTGTGTTTTGTGTGCCATCAAATCTGAACAGAGATTGACAGGCAAGGTCACACAGAGTGAAACATTCCTTAAGTGGGCAATTGCCTTGGCCATGATCACTCAACTCTTAGAGGCAGTATTAAGTAACATCATTGTTTTGAGCTTCCACGAATCTGAAATAAGGAATACAAATTACAAATCTGACATATCTATAACCATGAAAGAAAGGATTCTGGTTGAAGCTTTCCCTGTATCTCAGGAGTACGTCAGAGATAGCAGCTCATACAGATATAACTTATGAATGAAACATGAAAGTGAAGGAGGAGCCTCACTGTGCAAAATGGTTAATGAGGCACCTGTTGGGCGTGCCCATATGAAGCAAGGCCATCAATCGACCCGCTGAGCCCTTGTTTTTAGTCTGACATCTCCCTCTTGCATTTATTTTTTCCAAGCTTCCAAGCCTAAAATTCAAAATTCATCCTTCAGTTCTTTCTTACACTGGCCTTTTGCAACTAGTCAGTTTCTAAGCATGGTTGGTTGTGCATCTGAAGTAGATCTAACATCTACCGTTCTTACATGCCTATTGCTACTCGTATCAGCTCCCACCGACACTCCCTGAACTGCCTTTATTCATTGTCAGCACACTCTAGTCCGATGAAATAAATCCCTCTAATTTGGAGAAACACTTTTTATTAATTTCCAGCATTTTCATAAATACCCTTTTCTGTATTTTAACATTGAATTTAATGTTTTGAACAGATAGAGTGATGAATGAATTTGTAATCTGGTATAGAACTTAATTTATCTATTTGCATAATTCCAAGGTATATAATGTGTAACTATGATAAAATTTGATTGTGTTTCAATTTACATATTTGAGACTATACCACTATTCTCATCTATGTGAATAAAATATGGATTCCATTATGTTTATTGAAACCATACAATCTATTGTTCTAGCTAGCTCACTTAGGAGAGTGAAAATATATTAATAATTTATTATAATTATACATGGACAAAGTATAAATTGGAACTCACCCAGGCAAAGCTGGAAATAGAATCTTCTTTGCTATTTCATTCCCTGCTATCATTGGAGAGTCTTCTACCACCTAGAAACAGGAGTGGGGTTTTGTTTGTTTTGTTACTTTGGCACTCAGGAGATTCATACTAAATTTTGGCTCCCTTTGATGAGTATCCCTTTGCATTTTTTGATAAAATTTTTTATTTTTGTATCTGTTTATGCTATTTCCTTTCCCTGGAGTGCCGTTGCATACTTCTCTTATTTAATTCCCTTACAACATTTTATCTTTTCTTCTTTTACTGTGTGGTCCTGGTTCTCCTGGAATTCATTAGATAGACCAGGCTGACCTTGAATTCACAGAGATCTGCCTGCTTATACTTTCCAAGTGCTGGGATTAAAGGTGTGTGCCACCACAGGCCAGTCCTCTAAAATAGAATTTATCCTTTATATTTTTCCAAGCTTCTTTAATTTATATCTATATATTTAAATTATACATGTATATATTACCTATATCAGACATGTTATTTTGCTTTCTTAAGTTCTTTTCAGCCATCATCAGATCTTCCTAAAGATCTTTGAAGGCATCACTGTTATACTATATTTCCTCTTGGTACTTTGGAGAAGCTGGGTGAAATGGCAGAACGGAGAAGTCTGAATTTCCTGTTGACCCGGGAAGTTGCTATTCAAAGCAACAAAGAGAGCAGCAGCTCCAGAATCACCTGGCGTCTCAGGAGAATTCTGTGTCCCAGCTTCCCCTCTGCAGGGTCAGGATGCCCGAGTGATGTGTCTGTGAAGCCTTGGCCTAGAACATTTGCTTTTCTTTGACTCTCTGAGTTAAATATTCAGGAGTGACATTCAAATATCAGTTAATTAACATGAGCTGATTAAATATAAAGCTGATGATCCATTTTTATTCCCGCTTTCTTTCTTTTTTATATTCTTTTATTTTTTTCATTCAAAAAAATTTACATTTCCTCCCCTTCTCCCAGTCCCCTCCCGCTCCCCCCACCCCTCCTCCCTCCCCCTGCTTCCTTAAAAGAGGGCATGGTACCCTGCCCTGTGGGAAGTCCAAGGCCCTCCCCACTTCATCCTGGTTTAGGAAGATGTGCATCCAAATAGACTAGGTTCCCAAAAAGAAAATACATGCAGAAGAGATAGGTCCTAGTGTCATTGTTGATGGCTTCTCAGTCTGCCCTGAGAATGTGGCAGCCACATTCAGAGAGTCTGGTTTGATCCTATGCTCGTTCAGTCCCAGTCCAGCTGGATTTGGTGAGCTCCCATTAGTTCAGGCACACTGTCTCAGTGGGTGGACCAGCCCCTCATGGTCCTAACTTCCTTGTTCATCTTCTCCCACCTTCTGCTCTTCAACTGGACCTTGGGAGCTCAGTCCATTGCTCTGATGTGAATGTGGGTCTCTGTCTCTATCTCCATCCATCAGACAAAAATTCTATGGTGATGGTCAAGATATTCATCAATGTGACTATGGGACAAGGCTAGTTCAGGCACCCTCTCCTCTGCTGCCCAAGTACCTAGCTGGGGACATCCTCATGGGCACCTGGAATCCACTCTAGAGTCAAGTATCTTGCCAATCCTAAAATGACCTCCTTACTGTAGATATCTTATTCCGTTCTCCAATATCCACCTTTCCTCCATCTCCACCCTCCCACTCCCCCAAGCTCTCCCCAGTCCTTCCCTTCTCCCTTCTCCTTCCCCCACCCCCTACCTGCACCTCTATCCCCACCCCCGTGCTTTCAACTTTTGCCTGGCGATCTTGTTTGCTTCCAATTTCCAGGAGGATCTATATATGTTTTTCTTGCTTGGGTTCACCTTGCTATTTGGTTTCTCTGGGCTTGTGAGCTATAAGCTTAGTGTCCTTTGTTTATGGCTAGGGTCCACTAATTAGTGAGTACATACCATAATTGTCTTTTGGGGTTTGGGTTACCTCACTGAGGATAGCGTTTTCTATTTCCATCCATTTGCATGCAAAATTCAAGATGTCATTGTTTTTTTTTTTTTTTTTTTTTTTTTTTTTTTTTTTTTTTTTACCGCTGAGTAGTATTCTAATGTGTATATATTCCACACTTTCTTGATCCATTCTTCCATTGAGGGGCACCTAGGTTGTTTCCAGGTTCTGGCTATTACAAACAATGCTGCTATGAACATAGTTGCACAAATGCTTTTGAAGTATGATTGGACTTCTCTTGGGTATATTCCCAAGAGTGGTATTGCTGGATCCTGAGGTAGGTTGATTCCCAATTTCCTGAGAAACCGCCACACTGATTTCCAAAGTGGTTGCACAAGTTTGCATTCCCACCAGCAATGGATGAGAGTTCC
>PVIU01034161.1:0-11628 GCA_004026605.1 Ondatra zibethicus | reverse complement strand
ACTGGTGATGTTTATTCTATTTCCCCTTCTCAGTGAGATTCATGTGCTCCTCCTTGACACCTCCTGGCTGCTTACTCTCTCTGGGTCTGGGGATTGTAGCATAGTTATCCTTTATTTTACAGCTAATATCCACTTATGAGTGAGTACAAACCATGTTTTCTTTCTAGGCCTGGGTCACCTCACTCAGGATGATCTTTTCAAGTTTCACTCATTTGCCAGCCAATTTCATAATGTCATTGTTTTTAACAGCTGACTGATATTCCATTGTGTAAATGTACCACATTGCTTTATACACTTTATGGTTGTGTGGCATGTAGACTGTTTCCAGTTTTTTATGAATAAAGCTGCTATGAAAATAGTTGAACAAATGGCCTTGGGGATCTTATTATATAGCTCCAGTTCATACTGTTTCCCTGCATTATTGTATGGAAATTCCTTTCAAAGATCTTCGAAGGAAGCTTGTCAAGACACAAGATATTAAAGGAGAGGTAAAGAAGCACTATATTCTAAAGGGAGCTGAAATATTCCATCCTCCAGGAAAGCTCACTAAACTCCAAGTCTCTGAAGCTGTCTGGATTTACTAGTAATCTCCTTATACAAGCACATATAAGCACTTAGGACTGCTAAGAGCAGTGCTCAGATGAACTGAACAGCCTGAAATAGGCTCAGACTAACCAAGCTACCTGGAAAGGACGTTGTCCAGCCTCTTCAGTGACCTGCAGGTTGTGCAGTGAATTACAGTTTCTGGCTTTCATGAGCTGTCACCTCTGCTGTAGTAGGCTACAGGGATTCAACTTTCATCACTTTGCTTCTACTCCAATAAGTAACAGCTCACATGTATTCCTATTTGTAACCCCAATAAAACTCATGGTTCACCAAACTGTAAAAAAAAAAAGAAAGAAAAGGGAATAAACTAGACAACCTAGAAATAAAATGGCAACACTTTGATTATTAAATATTTGGAAGATGAGGCAAAAACATACTTTGGAAAATAGCCTAATCAACAAATGATGCTGGTACAGTAGATTCCTACGTGAAAAATAATTAATCTAAATTTAAATAAATAACCATGTACAAAAAGTCAACCAAAATAACTTAAAGACCTTAATTTAAAACATGAAACATTGAAATTTTAGAAGAAAACAGGGGGGATGAAATTCAAGGTACTGCACTATGTAAGAACTTTTAAAATTAGAACACAAATAGCATAGCTACTAACACTGACTCTCAACAGAGAGTAATACATACATTTTTTAAAGAATTTATCAGAAAAAGTCACAATCAGCAGATATAACAAGCCACGTTTTGTCAAAAAACTTAATGTAAGATTTGACTTTGTGAAATATAGAAGAGAAAGAATTTCAAGTTACAGGCATAGGCGAAAGTTTTCTGAAAGTATTCCAAAGCCAGAGAAAATAATTGAAAGAATTAGCAAATGATATTAGGTGGAATTGAAAAGCTTCTGACAGCAAAGACAATAATGAGTAAGGGAAAATTAACCTACAGAATAGTAAAAAATCTATGCCAAATATATATCAAACAAAGAAATTCTAAAACCAAGAAGTAAATTCATAAATTAAATTGCCAAAATATCATCCACCCAAGAAATGAACAATAGGTCAAACAGTCAGTTCTTAAAAGAAAAAATAGGAAATTGCCAATTAATATTTAAAAACTTGTATGTCAACTTTATCAGGAATATTCAATTTTGAACTATGTTCAGATTCCATCTTTAAAAATAAATAACAAATATTGATAAGAATGTGAAGAAACAGGTACCCGAATTCACTGTTAATGAAAATTTAGATATGCATAATCATTTTGGAAACCATAGTACTACTAAATAATCAAATCATATAAGTAATGACTATATATCCAAAAATTATATATCCTACATCATGGAGAATTGAATCACCTTATTCTGTAATAGCTAAGTTATGGAACTAGCCTAAATGTCTACTGACAGATGTGGAGAAATTGAGGAATATTATAAAAGATAAGATTTATTTAGCTATAAAATGTAATGAAATTCTTAATTCCTGGAAACTGTATAGAAGTGTAGATCACTGCATTAATATCAAATATTTAATTTTTGATTTTCATGTGTAAAATTGAAATTTAAATTGGAATATATATAAGAGATATAATTATATAAAGGTGACTATGATGGGGAATATGGGGTTTTGAGTGACATTGACCCTCATACTCTCATATATTTGAATGCCTAAGTTTCCCATTTTGTGGAAGTGATTATTGGGAAGGATGTGTGGCTGTAACATTAGGGCCAGGCTTATTGGGGTTTCTGTCCCAGTCCCCCCAGCCATTTAGTCCCAGAGAAAATCACGCAGAGAGTCTACATTAGGTTATAAACTGATTGGCCCATTAGCTCAGGCTTCTTATTAGCTCTTGTAGCTTATATTAACCCATTACTCTTATCTATGTTAGCCACATGGCTCAGTACCTTTCTCAGCGGGGCAGGTCACATCCTGCTTCTTTGATGGTCCAGACAGGAATGCCGGGAGAGCTTTACTGGTTCCCAGAATTCTCCTGGTCTAATAGCCCCACCTCTACTTCCTGTCTGGTTGACCCACCTATACATACTGGCTAATGGCCAATCAGCATTTATTTAAATCATGATTGACAGAATACAGACAATTCTCCCGCACCATGTGGCCTTGTTGGAAGAGATGTGTCACTGGGAGTAGCCTCTGAGGGTTTGAAGACCTATGGCATTCCTAGCTACTGCGCCAGCACTGTGCCATTCTGGTTTCCCAAATTAAGTGCTTTCTTTCTTTCTTTTTAAGTAACTTTGGTCATGCTATATATATTCTCACTGCAATAGAAAAGTAACAAAGACAAAATTTGTTACCGGGAGATGCATATTTCTGTGCTTGGCTGGACCATGTTGTCCTTTGGAGAAATGTAGACAATTTTGGGGACTTTGGCCTAGAAAAGTGATTAAATGCTATAAGTGGGATTTAATGGATAATATTGTTAGGAATTTTGAAGACAGTGCTACTCAAAACAATCAGTATTATGGAATCCCAGATCAAGAGGTTTCTGAGGAGAACAATATTAGCAAATAAGGTAAAGACAATTCTTGTCATATCGTGGCAAGGAATGTGGCTAAATTTTGTCCCTCTCCTAAGAATCTACATAAGAACAAACTAATTTCATTGTCATAGGAGATTTTAAGACATCCTAATGTTTAACATGTCATGTGTATATTGTGATAACTCTTATGAAGACTATAATGAAAATTGGCAAGCAGAGCAAAAGAATTACAAAATTCATAGTTTGACTAAAAAAGAGTACAAGGATATTTAATGTTGGAGATTGGTTTGTGCTTCAAGAGGTAAGTAATAATGGATCAAATGGAGTACAGATCTTATTGCAAGACCCTACCTAGTTAATCTTGCAACTTATGAAAATATATGGCAGAAAACAATACCTGTTTACAGTGAGAAAAAGCAAGTCAAAGAACTTGAAAATTAAATTTAAGAAAGTAGGCAAGTTCCATCCCAATCTAAAAGCAGAAATTGGCAACATTGGCAGCATTTGGTCACATGGTTTGGGTTTTAATGTCATGAAGGATAATGTGTAAATAGGTAGTAGTGACTTTTTCTGAGGTTAAGGAAAACCACTAAGGCCAGGTATGAGACTGCATGTAGGCCAAGAGAGGCCAGGGCATAAAGCTGTACAGGTCAATCATCATCTGTGTTAGAAATATAGAATGTTGGATGTCCCAGAATGAGTGAGATACCTGCCAGAAAAGCTGCATGCAAAAAGTGAAACTAGTCCAAGAAAGAGATACATTGCACTCAGCATATCAGAGATGGTGCTATCTAAG
The DNA here is from genome assembly GCA_004026605.1 of Ondatra zibethicus. Classification (NCBI taxonomy): domain Eukaryota; kingdom Metazoa; phylum Chordata; class Mammalia; order Rodentia; family Cricetidae; genus Ondatra; species Ondatra zibethicus. The sequence goes on along the minus strand of PVIU01034161.1, from coordinate 7,778 downwards.
CCCTTTGACATTAGACAGACATGAATATATAGATTTGAAGTTTGCCATCATGGGTTTCACTCTTACTTTGGTTCAGTATTTCCCCACTATGTCCTGATTCCTCCCTTTTGGAATGGTAACATGTTGGGAGTTCAAAGTTCTTATGCTCACAGTTAGTACTGGGGAAAACAGAAATAATAAACATGCAGGGTTATCTTCTCAAAGGAAAAGATGCATAACCTGTTTTTGTCTCTTTGGCCTGAAGGCTGGAAATAGAGGTTTATAATAGCCTTTGCAAGCTTTGTGTTATTTTTATGGCCAGGGTCTCCTGCAATCTCTCACAACCAAGACCAGAGACGGGACCAAGGTCAAAGATACATAATAATGTAGATATCCTTTGCACTATCTGTATGACTGAGACCATACCAGATCCTCCCCTAGGCCTTTAAGATAACGCATGGAGCAGATCTTTAGAACCCATCTATATAGAAGAAGTGATGTATTTTGAGAAGTGTTTCCATGTAATTATGCCTGTTATGTACACATAGGATTGTGTTACAACAGGAAATTCCTTTCTAATTTGTACTGTATTTATATATGCCTAATATATGCCTTATATATGTGTAGTGTGAAACTCTTAAAGTTTGAACCGACACCAGCTACATAGTCATATTGAACAAGATTTTCTTCTTACCTCAAACAGATCAACATTCTGCTGGCAATAGCTTTTGCAGAGACCACCTACAGCACTGTTTAATTTGTACTATTCTATGTGGGACATATATAATTTTCTATTTTTTATTTTATAAAGAGTTACACTTAAGAGATAGCCTTGATTCTAAGAATTGACTTTGGAATTTGGATTTTTAAACAGTCTTGAAACTAAAAGACTTGTGGTACTAAACAAATTTGATTTATGATATGACCATAAGCCTATGCGTTCCAGGGAGTGGAAAGTAGTAGTTTGAATGACAGTCCCCATACACTCATATATATGAATGCTTAATTCCCAGTTGATGACACCATTTTGGAAGATTTAGGAAGCGTGGTCTTGTTGGAGCAGTCATGACACAAGATATCTTAGTTATGGTCTCTATTGCTACAATGAAACTTCATGACTGAAAAGCAATTTGGGGAGGGAATGGTTTATTTGTTTACCCTGCTATATCACTGTTCTTCACTGAAGGAAATCGGGGCAGGAAAACAAGCAGAACAGAAAACTGGAAAGGAGCTTAAGCAGAGGACATGGAGGGGTGCTGCTTACAGGGTTTTTCGCCCTGGTTTGCTTACAGTGCTTTCTTATGGATAGGACCAAGGACTGCCAGCACAGGGATAGCAACACCTACAAGGGGCTGAGGCCTCTCATGTAAATCACTAATTTTAAAAGTCATGTACAGCTCTATCATAGGAAGGTATTTTCTCAATTGAAGGTCCCTCCTTTCAGATTACTCTAGCTTACATCAAGATGACATAAATCTAGCCAGTACACTATGGGAGATTTTAAACATCAAAAGTCCCATGCCAGTCCCAGTTATTTTTCTTTTCTGCATTGTGGTTGTTACCTCAAGATGTGAGCTCTCAGCTACTGCTCCAGAGCTATGCCTATGCTCCATCATGCTGTCCACTAACACTTAACACTTTGAAACAATATTCAAGCCCCCAATAAACTCTTTATAAGTTTCCCTGGTAATGGTTTGTTATCACAACAGTTAAAAAATGTCTAAGGTAAGATGTTATTAAAATCAAAGAAAAGAGGAAAGAGTCTGGTCTGATAGGTGTCATAGAGTTTCTAATGCTCTGAAGAAATGTCATGTCCCTGGTAATTTTTATAAAGGGAAACATTTAAAAGCAACTTGGGTTGGCTTATAGTTCAGAAATTTAATCAATTATCATTATTACGAGAAACATGACAGCATGCATTGAAGACGTGGTGCTACAGAAGTAGCTAAGAAACAGGGAAAGACTTCCACACTGGGTATGACTTTAGCATATATGAGACCTTAGAGCATACCTTCACAGTGACACACTTCTTCCCACAAGGTCACATATACTCCAACAAGGCCATACCTCCTAATATTGCCAATACCATGGGTCAATCACTCAAATTCATGAATCTATAGGGGCCAACCCTATTCAAACCACTATATTTCACTTCCTTTGCTCCAAGGCTTCTAGCCATAGCAAGATGTAGAAATGCACTCAGTCCTTAATTCCAACTTCAATAGTCCCCATGGTCAATAACAATCTCAAACTTATTTAAAGTACAAAGTTTAAAGTATCTTCTGAATTTCGTGTTGTCTCTTTACTGTAATCCCCTGTAAAAAGCAAAATGAATTAACAGATTACATATTTCCAGAATATAATGGTACTGGATATACATTACCATTCCAAAAGGCATCATAGTGAGGAAATACTGGACCAAAGTAAGACAGAAAACCAGCTTGGCAAATTCCAAACTCTACATCTCCTTTTTGGACATCAAAACACTCTTCAGATCTCCAACTCCTCTCATCTTTGTTAACTGCAACATACTTCTTTTGTGGGAATGCTGGTTCCACTGTCTGTATCAACTCTCATTGGCAGGGGTCTCATGTCTTTCATATCACTAACATTTTAGATCTCCAAGGCAATCTAGGCTTCACTTTTATAGCTTAGCAAAATGATCTCTCTAGGTCTCCATACAGTGACACCACTGGCATATGCCTAACCTTAGCAGCTTTCCTTTTCAAAGAAGGAGATTCTATAAAACTTTTCTTCTATCCTTGACTATAAAGCCAGAACCACATTGCCAAAGTTGCCACATTCTGCTCTTTGCTCATGCAGCAACATGCCCCCTTTGTTGAATCACATTTTCACCAGCTTTCTGTTTTTGATGCTTTTGTTGACAGATATTAGCTTCTCTGATACTTGCTCTGCAGAACAGGCTGGAATTGAACTCATAGGCATGCTTGATTATTTCTTCTGAGTGTTGTGATTAAAGCTGTGTACCATCATACCTCGACTTAAGCTGTTCTTTAATTTTTTTTCACAAGTTGGAAGCTTACATAGAAGCAATGTTTCTCTGAGGACAGTAATCCATTTATTCAGTTTAATATCAGGCTTCTCTTTAATCTGTTTATGTCCTTGATTACAGGAATTAGCTCTATTCCACTTCTTGGTGCCCCCTTTCTTAAAATTGTACATTCTGTACTTTCTCCTTTTCAGTATGAATCTGTGTAACAGTGGCCAGTAATAAGACACAACAGAGTCAATACTAGACTGTTGAGATTTCCCCTACCAAGACAATTAATCCAAATCTCTTCACATTAGACTCAGGCACAATTTTCAAACAAGGGAAAAAAGCAACCACATTCTTCACCAAAATATCAAAATAACAATCTCTGGGTCACATATTAAAATAATTATCTGTAACATCTTAATCCAGCCCCACCCCCACAGTTCTTATCACCCTAATATCACTGACTTCCATGTTCTTACTAGGATGGCCCATTAAACCACATTTAAAATTTTCAACTGCCTTTCTAATCCTAAGTCTCAGAGTCTAAGTTCCTCCAAACATAATCATGCTCAGGCCTATCACAGCAATATCTCCAGTCTCTGATACCAAATACTATCTTCATTAGTGTTTTGATTTCTGTAAAGAGACATCAGGATCATGGCAACTCTTAAAAAGAAAAATGTTTAATTTTTGCTGATTTATAGACCAGAGGTTTAGTCTGTTATCATGGCATGAGCCATGACAACATTCAGGCATATATAGTACTGGAGAAGGAGATGAGATCTATATGTTGATCTTTAGGCAACAAGGAGAGATTGCTACAGGGAGTGAGGCTTCAGCATATATGATAACTCAAAGCTCACCTACACAATAACACACTTCCTCCAACAAGGTCACATGTACTCCAACAATGCTACAACTACCAATAATATCACTACATATGGGCCAAGCACCCAAAAACATGAGTCTATGGGGAAAATTCCCATTCAAAACAACACAGCTAGTAACAAAATATAACCATCCACATATTCTGTCTCAAGAAAATATGGTTAAATATATAAATATATATTTGTTCATGTATGTATATTTATATAATATATATGCATAGGCATAAGTATATGTGTGACATGAAATTAGAATACAGATTATTTGGGTGAAGAAGAGGATCAGGAAGAGAGAAATAGATAAGAGAAGGCTGTAGATAAGGTGCATATGAGCAAGATACAGTAATAAAAATGCAGAAAATATAATAAAATCCATTGTTTTCTATTCCAATTAAATTAACTAATATATATATACATATATATGACATATATATATATGTGTGTACAAAACTAAGTTAAATAATAAATAAAAAGCACAATCTTTTGGGAATTTTTTCTTTTCTGATAAATATTTGACTCTGTGTATTTGCATTTATGACACCCTTTCTTTGATGTCCTAACTGCCATCCTCAATAACTACCCTGATGATTTTGCTACAATTAAATAAAGTACCAAATATTACTCTCGAAAGAAATGTAAGTTTTCAATTCTGTTGCTGTTCGATTATTCCAAATTAGTATATATATTATTATTTTACATTTTTTAGTTTATTATTTGAAAAAGTTAAATCACTTCAATTGACACACTGCATATCTGTTTGCAGACCAAATTACTAAACTAAGAGAGTCAATTATACTTTGAAATATTGTTACTTTATATTCTGGATCATGTAATTCTAGGAACGTATAGCTCATTGTCCTAAGAGCAATTGCCCAGTATATGCAAAGCTCTGGCTTTAATCTTTACCATAGACAACAGTCTGATGATGAATTATCAAATCGGCACAAATCAATAACCAAGCCAGCTCAATAGAAACAGGTATTTTTAATGAAAGAAAAAAGGGGAACTCACTCTACCAAAGTCGTGATCCAATCCTTTTGGCGGACACCACATGGAGAGAGCGCGTACCTGTGTTCTCCCAATTTTTTACCTGGGGTCCCAGTAGCCACATCCCAACTTGATGTGACTGGCTAGTGGCTCTTTCCCCATCATCTCCCCCTTCTGTCTAAACAGGATTAATCCAAACCCAACATAGCTATATACAATTGGAACAGACACCAAATGCAAAACTACAAACAATAAACAATATTAAGCAAGAAATGTATAATAGAAGTTTTAATAAACATTCTATTTTAAGGAGTATAAGTATTACATTGAAATTAAGCTTGGCTAAACTGTGAGGAAGGTAACTATCATTATTTAATCTTTAACTCCATCAGAGATCTGAGAAGGGAAACAATATTACTTGAGTAATTGGGAAACTTCCACAATGTGCAACAAATGACAGAGACAACTGACTACCTGGGCAGTCACCCAAAGTCTCAATTGCAATGTTGAAGTGACCAACTTTGGCTAAGGCCTAAAGTAACTGACATACCATTTTCAAGAGCAAGAAACTTTTCAAAACTATCTTGCCCTGTCTTGGCAGGATATGACAGTTCTTTTTTATCCATTTACGGATACTCGATATTTCTGTCAGTGGTTGAGGTATGGGCATTTCTTTGTCCAAAGGCCAGTTTTGCCAAGAAGAAAGGCTCCAGATGGAGTGTCTCTGGTGCTCAACATTCTCTCAGGAAAAGATTGGTGTTACCAGGAGTGAGTGTGTTTCATTGTCGCAAAAAGACCATTTTCTACAGCTCCTTGAAGAAGTTGAAGATTATCTATCTATACTGAATATAATCTCTATGTATCTAAAGAACCTGATTAGTCTAATCATAAATATAACATAGATGACTACTGATCTATAATTCTCAATACCTATCTAACTTAAAGACTAAGATAATAAACAACTGTGCAATAAATGAGGACGATGACTTTCAAACATAGACAATGTATAAGTATCTTAATCGGAGGTAGTAATGTACATTGCAGTATGGTAAATATATATATCAATACATAAACAATGTTTCAAACAGAGGTAGAAGCATACATGCATACAATATTCAATATAATTTAACTTTTATCAATATACAGAAATCTATACCAATATAATTGTCTAAAAACAGTAACTCATGAATACAATCTTTTATCCCATCATCCAAATATCCCTCTTTTTTTTTTGAGTCTATAAAATTCCTCCCCTATCCCCCAACCAAATACCAGTTATAATCAACCCTTAATTGATGTCCCTAAACTTGAGGGCAAACTTTGCTGGGAGAGGGGACGTCGTCCTTTAAAGTTACTTCCAGCTGTCACAGGGGCAGTGGCCTGGGGGGGATGAGCAGAAAATCCTCTGCCCAAGGCTGGTGAAGGCGCAGAAATGGCCTGTGCCTGGCAGCACAGTAGTCGCGCAGGAGCCTGGAGGGCAGGATCTTAATCCCAGAGAGCTTAATGTGACTCTAAAAGCCATGTTGGGTGCCAGATGATGAATTATCAAGTCGGCACAAATCAATAACCAAGCCAGCTCAATAGAAACAGGTATTTTTAATGAAAGAAAAAAGGGGAACTCACTCTACCAAAGTCGTGATCCAATCCTTTTGGCGGACACCGCATGGAGAGAGCGCATAACTGTGTTCTCCTGATTTTTACCTGCGGTCCCAGTAGCCACACCCCAACTTGATGTGATTGGCTAGTGGCTCTTCCCCCATCAACAGTCTAAATCATTTAAAGTATATTTATTTTTTGTGTAATCAATTTTCTTATTATAGTGAACCATCATGGAATATTAAATAAGGATCTGCTTTTACAGTTATCAAATCTTATTTTGGCCAATCTCTAAGGTTTTTATAATAAATTAAATAATGTAAGATATTTTTTGAAGTTGATAGTTTTTAAACATGTCCTTTGAATGCTGGAAGTTTTAAATTTACCCAATATATATCTGATGGAAGGCAAATATTAATATATATGTAGTAATTGCTAAATATATAAGAAATTCTGTCTAAAAATGCAGAATTGTTTATGACCAAGAAGCTAGAGTACACAATGCAAAAGATTATTCACAGCTCAATTGCTTAAAAATTTAATCACACTAATTTAAGACCTTAGAACCTGAGGAAATGTAGATTAATTATGGTCAGTGGAAATCGTGAAGTTTATGGTATTAAATAAGTATACCTTCCATGATTCCACTAAGTAATTATTTCTACTTTTAAGAATTTAATAGTAAAGAAATAATTTAGAAATTTAAATTTTTCTTGACATGATCAATGTATTTAAGTTATATTGCTTTTCCTTTCCATAATCTTTTTCCATGTACCCTTCTTGTTTCTGTAGTGTAAAAAGAATTTTTGTTGTCTTAGTGTTATTATTAAATTTCTTAAACCACTTGCTCTTCCAGAGTACTGAAGTTTCTTTTCTAACATCCAAACTCAGTAGCTCACAACACATAACTCTAGCTCCTAAGGAACCAATGCAGCCCAGCCTCAACAGGTTCCTGCACTCAGGTAATTTCTCACATACAATCTCACAAACAGACGCATAACTAAAAAATGAAAATAATCTTTTCACCTTCAAATTATATATACATAAACTTTTCTGGCTTTTTGTGAAATGTATTCTAATTTGTAATTTAACATAATTTTCATCCAAAATGATCAAATTTGAATACATAGAAGTATGTAAATGGTTTAATGTCTTTATTAGATAATAATGGTTAGTTAAGAAAATTCTACTTGACTCAAAGTTCAGTTAAGATCCAAGTATTTTGCGGGAGGGAGGGAGGGTTCAGGGTCCTGTGGAACCAAGAAGCCCGTCTGGACCTTACCGGTGTGCACCACGATCTCAGCACAGGAAGAGAAATCACCCCCCCCCCGGCC
>PVIU01034160.1:0-11630 GCA_004026605.1 Ondatra zibethicus | reverse complement strand
CCAGTGACTTCTCAGAGAGCAAAGGATTCAAGGAATATTCTCTTATTGTCTTGTGGATAAAGTGATCTGTATTCTCTGGTTTGCACCTCAGTACCAGGTGATTTAAATTTAATACAATTTATTAATTTCTTAAAGTTTCATATAAATACAAGTTGTATGTTGAGTATTATCTTCCCCTCAACATAAAAACAGGAATTGACTTCAAAAAAGATACTTTGGGTATTGTGTCCCTTCACTTCTAAGCAGCTAGGCAACAGCGGGAAAAGGACAGGATAAGTAGTTTGTAGTTTAAGGTAAGATAGTCCACATAGCTTTCAGTAATCATAGTCCCCAAGCAGCATGTTAACTTGCCTGCTTTTGTCTTTGTTCTTCAGACCAAATTATTTTTATATCTTCAAGACTTTCAAGACTTGGCTTTGGATATTTTTGGCTATTTAATTTATTTTACATATTATTATCAATGTGTAGAGCAACCTTGCTTTAAAAATGCATTTCCTTCATAGTCAATGTAATTGCTCCATTTTGCTACTTTTTTTTCACTTTGTTCTTGTGGAAACATTTTGCTGTTTTTTAATGCAAATATCATCTGTTTTAGCTTCTCCCTTATCCTGGCACAAGGCAGAGGATGCTACACAGAATATGATTTAGGTAGAGTGAATCACAAAGAGAAGAAAGAAAAATATTATAGTTAACATTACTCTCTTGATATGTGCTTATGGTTTTGACATTGCTTCTCATTATTCTATAGCAGAAGATGAGGAGTCCATGTGCTAATGTCCATCAGATTACCTTGTTTGGTATGGTAACATCAATAGATTTTGGAGGGACAATATGCCTTTGAGTCATCCCCCAATGTGGGGAATATCATTAATGTTCTCTTTTGAAAGATTTATTTCAAAAAGCAATTTAGGTCGAATGGATTTGATAAGCGTGGGTTGTTTTGTCTGCTAAATATAAAGATCTTATTTCAGGAGTAGTTTCTAATTGTCTGTTATTGCAAATGTTCTCTTGCTGGTCAGCAGACTGGAGGGGGTATATGTGCCCTGAGCAAGGGCTGATTTTTCTCATGTAGTACCATCTAGGATACCTCCATAGCTGTTGGGGGTGGGGCTGTTGCCTTAAGTCTTAGCTGCAGATGACCTCCAGTTCAGCAGGGAAACAGATTCATAGAAAGAGCACAGAAAATTTACTGATAAAGTTTCTGCACTTCACCCAAGGGCTACTCACATGACACAGCTTGGCTCTGTGTCTTGTGCTCATCCAGCTAGCTGCACATCCCTGTCTCCACAGCATCACTGTGGGTTATCTTGTCTTTTGAGTTCCCTAGAGGAGATGTAGTAGTGGTTTGACATGCTTAATCTCAGAGTCATGCAGAGGATATTACATAGATAAACATTACACCAAATTGTGTGGGGCCTGCCACAAAACATGAAGGTCATTTGGAGATTAAATAATTTCCAGAGGCAAAAATAAAAAATATTTTAAGTGCTTTTTGCATTCAATTTACTCTTTTTTAATGATTTTCAGATTTTTTTTTTAGTTCTCTGATTGTGTTTGCATATGCTAAACTGTTTTTAACTGAGTCCTTAAGGGATGTGTGTGTGTGTGTACACATCACAACCTTTATGTCCCCTTTGGGCTTTTGGGGGGCACCTTAATGCTGTTTAGCCATTATTGATCCCTATTCCTTTTGACTGGTCAAAAGATGGTGCAATTATGCATTCACTTACATCTTCCAAGATAATGATAGCATAAAATAATCTGTTGGGGTCTGCAAAAGAGTTTATGCCCATTCACCATTGGAAGCCCTTGATCTGCTGTAAGTCAGGTTCTCTAGGAAGTTAAATGGAAAGATCAACTGAGGGGACTTAATTAGGGTTCCAAAAGTTTAAAGATAAAATTATGTTTAAAATGACTCAAAAAGTAATATGATACGTGTAAGGTCCTGGCTTTTATACTCATGGTCAAAAATACACAGAGGCACATACTACAATGATAAAATGAAACAAAAGACCCTTACATGCCATTATCTTGAAGTCAATAAAGATTTCAATCTTGTACCTTTCTATTATAAGAAATACATTTTCCAGAACTATATAAAGGGAAGCACATGCAAAACAGATGGAAATTATGACTATCACCATGTGTGACAGTGCATGGCTTTGTATGAATTATTTTGACAAATCAGACAGAGAGGGCATTTCAGTGATTTCCCACATAGCTCTGTCAATGGTCATACTCACTGAACAGTTGCACACAGTGGTTAGGACCCTGAATGTCATCTTAAACCTGTTCCCCAGTTACTAGTTTAGATTTAGATTACTTGACTTTTCTGGGCCTTAGTTTCCTCATCAAGAAGTCAGATAATTACTTAAAATATCACTGATACTGAAATTTGTTTGCATGTGGAATAAGCTTTCAATATTGATAAGAGATTTCAGTTTGGCATTCAAGTGAATCACCAAAGAATACATCCTAGATGTTACTCAGCAAGTGGCTACTCCTGTTAAGTTCATTGTTGGCAGAATTCATTTCATACCACAGAACTGAAGCTATCTGCTGTTCATTTTCCAAGTCTCCATCATATCCATGGTTTGGGCTTACAGCTTTATCTCCACCAGTGAAAGGAGAAGGAATTTGCTAGCAAGAAAGAGGTTTTCTTTCTCTAATAGCTTGGATCCTAAATGTCCCTCAAAGAAACATAAATGACAGGTTTGGTCTCAGCCTTGTTTGCTACAGACAGTGGTAAAACCTTTAAGAGATGGGGCTTAGTTGGAAACATGGTGGATGAAGGTTCCTGTCTCTGAAGGGAGTATTGAGATGCTGGCCCCACCTCTTTTTACTTACTGGTTTACATGAGGTGAACAGCTTTGTTCCACATGAATTCATGACCATCAGAGTGTTCCTTGTCGCTGCTGGCATGCAACAAGGAAAACAACTGACCATGGAATGAAACCTCCAACCTATGGGCAAAACCAAATTTGTCTGCATTACAGTAATGCTTTGGTCATTTTGTCAGTGATGGGAATCTAGTAAACTCCATAACTAAAAATGAATGAAACAACAAAAGGAAACTGTATTATGAAATACTAAAGGCCCCTTTTTAATCTGCTGTATGTGGCATAATCTGAGAGTGGGGAAGGGTTGTGGCCTCCTGTCTATATGAAAGTAAAGACTGCCGAGGCTTGACTTTGTTGAAGAGGACAAGTGATCATCACTTGGGTCTGATGTCCTTTCATGCTAAGTTACTTCTGAAATTGTACCAACTCTGGGCCTCCTTCTATAAGAAACGACAGAATTTCCCTTGGGTGGATTGTAGGGATCTGGCTTTTGTGTTAAAGGCAATCTCTGGGATATTGTGGCTAGCTCAGAGCTCCAGAACTGATGCAATGAATCACAAACACTTTCCCTTTCCAGTAAAGAGTACATCTAAGCTAATGCTTGAGGCTCTCCGGGAGGAGCCAGAGACCATCTCTCTGTTGACATTGTGTGCCTGCCTCCTCATCCTCTAAGCTATAGGTAAACCTGAGTTTCTGCCAAAGCTCTCTGGACTTTGAAACCTCTATGCTGCCATATTTTTAGACTCCTTTTCTTTAAAATACAGTATCTCTATCCTTTCATCTCTGACCACATTACATGCATTCACGGACTGTGTCCTTTTCTGTGGGCTCATCACTGATGATACCTCTTTTGCTTGCTTTCTCAAAGGTATGGGTGTATTTTTTCTTCATGTCCCCATTATCAACTTTTTTCTCTTTTGTTTCCAGGCTGTAAGTCTCTAGGGACTGGTACCAACCCTCCTTCCCCTCCTTGCTTCTTCACAGCACATGGCTTGCTTTGTCCCTGGCTTTTAGCAAGCCTTACAGAGTGTAGACTGAGTTAAATGTGCAAAATTTTCAAGCTGAATGTTCTTTCTTCTGAACAAAGCTCATATTTTCCTGGAATTACATAAGTTATCATTCTTGAATTTCTTACCTCTTTAGGATTTGTAAAAGATAAATGATATCCTTAAACTTCTATTCATTGTTTTGTACCCTATAGATTTTTATCAGGTCAGAATCTTAAAGGATTCACAGCTCCCCCAAAGAATGAAATGTCTGAGTTGAAAAGTTGGATAAGTACTTGCGAAACCAAAGATACAATCTGGAGCATGCATATTTCAAAGGAAGGCAACATGCTCATTTTGCTTCCTTTTACTAAATTTGGAGGACAAAGAAAGTAACCCAAACCAGAACACCTATTTTTTACCCAACCATTCAAACTCCAGATCTCTTGATACTCTTTATAGTTCTTTGTCCCTGTATTGGCTTTGGTCTTGCCTCCACCCAAATGTTCTCTAGCAAGCTGTTAGAGTAAGCAGATAGATAGCCTTTTTAGCTACATGACGAAGAAACTGCCAGACCCACTAGAAGCTGATGAGGGAGAAGGAGCTCACTAACCTCAGTCTTGTCCCAGCCTGCTATCATCCTCTGTTAGACCTGTTCTTGCTCACCAGAGGTAGACAATGGCCGACCTCAGGAGACAGAGATAATTTTCATTAGCTTGGTTGAGCTTTGTAGTCTTCCTCTGGTGCCATAATTACAGAAATACCTGCCTGTCCAAACCTGAATTATGTTGCTTTGTAGACTAAGATCCTGCCATCCTCTGAATTGTGTGGAAGGATGCTTAAAAGAAATCCCACACTAGCTCAGAATTGAGATATATAGTTATTTATTTAGGGGTAAACTCACAAATCAGAATCCTCTGCTTGAACGGAGAACAGAAGCCGAATCCAGCAACCGGAAAGAGAGCAGACGCATGCTCTACATCAGATTGTATAGTATAAAAGGCCATGCCCCAGTGGGCGGATAACCACTGACTGTAAGACTTCCTACAGCAGAATTGCTCCTGATCATGGGAGAAAAGACTTTAGGATCTTGTGGCACAGATGGCTCACTCCTTAGGAGCCTGAGACACAGTTCATTTCCTTTGAGATTAGTTTCATAGTTGGATCTATAAAGAGAGAGAAAAAGAATGCAAATTATTAGCAACTGAAAAAATAAATAGTTATATCTCCATTTTCTTTTCTGGTGTTTTCATATTTTTATGTTTTAGTAAATATTATACTAGTTCTTTCAGAATTTAAAACAACTTACTTTGATCATATTTGCTGTTCTATCCCCATCATTTTGAAGTTCCATCCCTCTTTTCCTACCCCTCCAACTTTGTCTTCTTGCCCCCCACCCTCATTCCACACCATTATGGCCAATATATGCTGCCCAGCTATTTATAGATGTATGGCCTACTACTGGCATGTAGTTGATTTATCATGGGCTATCCTCTTAGAGAGAACTGCCCCTCTCCCAGCAGCCCACAGCTGTCAATAGCTGCTGTGCTAGCGGGGAAACTTTGTGCTCATTGCCCTCTCCATGCTGAGATTTGGGTCTGGCTTAGGTTTGCATACGTGTTGTGCATGCTGTTGCAGCTGCTGGGAGTTCAAATGTGCAAGGGTTCTGTGTTGTTATTGTTGTTGTTTTACTCTTTACTCTTTGGGAGTCCACCACCCAGCTCCCAAATAAATACACACAGAGTCTTGTTTTTACCCATCTTTTCTTAACTTAAATTTCTGTCTACCTTTTACATCTGGTCCTTTATCTTTCTCTATTCTATATACCTTTCTTTACTTCTTACCACATGGCTTGTTGTGTAGCCGGGTGGCTGGCCCCTGTTGTCCTCCTCTCCTTCTTCTTTGCTCTCTCCTCAATCTTCTCTTCCCAGATTTCTCATATTTATTCTCTCTGCGAGCCAGCCCTCCCTATCCTTCCTCCTGCCTAGCTATTAGCCATTAAGCTCTTTATTAGATCAATCAGGTGTTTTAGACAGGCAATGTAATACAGTGCCACAGAGTTAAACAAATGTAACATAAAAGAATTCCACACATCTTTGCATCATTAAACAAATGTTACACAGCATAAACAAATTTAACACATCTTTAACTAATATTTCACAACAGTTCTGTTGTGTCCAAAAGACATTGTTGCCATGTAGTTAAGAGCAGCTCTAACTATTACAGTTTCTACCCAGTCTTCCACAATGTTCCAGGAGCAGTTATAGGACTGGATGTAGTAAATATGTTCCATTTAGTGTTGAGCATTCAGCAGTTGGAGAAGGGGCAGAAAAATGAGAGATGGTAGCATGTCCCCACTTTCTAAGTTTCCCCAGATGAAGGTATGTCAAGGTTAGTGCTCAAGTCAAATGTCCTGAAAAATGCATGACATACTCATAGCATTCGATTTTCTTTCCCGTGGGGTTAGAATGCCTCATTTAGTGAATGATGAGGGGAAACTATTTCTTTCCTTAATAAAAGAAGCAGAAGATTCCAGTGCTGCTGTTTAGAAAGTGAACAGTGAATTTTCATCCTCTGCTTTATGACGCTGGGTCATTGGCCAATACATGCCATGCAAAATTGCATTCCCAAGAAGCTGATCTGAAGGCTCTACAAATGCTTGGGGTTTTGTTTCTAAATTATATTTTATGGTAACAATGAAAAAATATTGTCATATTCAAAGTTGTTAGTGGCTAATAACTTGCCTAATGGAGACTTGTGTGTGTTAACCAACCCTGTTTCAATTTAATTAATTCATTTTAAGCAAACTCAGAAAGAACACTTGTCCAGCTATTTTGGTACAGAAGGATTTTAACTGGCTTTTACTTATTTCCAGTGGGACATGTCTGTTTAGCCGTGCATATATTAGTGTCTCTATTTATATCTACCAAAGCTTTGTTTTGTAATATGAAGCAGAAAAGGGCTGAGGCTTTGAGGGAGTGAACGGGCATTTTTCTGTCACAAAGTCCTCAGTGACAATTCCTTACCTTCATGCAAAAGACTGAATGGTCAGCATTAATAGAATTATTCAGTAAGGAGTATGGAAGGCTCTGGGCAAGGGCTGCACTGGGGCCCAGCCTGACTTGATCTCTACACTAAGCAGACAACCTTTGCCCATTTCTTTAAAGGCATCACCCTTTCCCATACAAAGTACTAAGGGATGGGTGGCTGCCACACAATGGCTCAGTAGGTGGGCGCTACATTTTCTTTAAGTATGAACCAAGTAAGGTTTTGTAAGGCAAGAATGTGACAAAAAGAAAAAAGGCACAGCAAGAGGCAGACTTCATGTGGTAAGAAACAGGAGTTCTGAGACTGGTTAGAAAGGACACTTCTGATATGCTACTGTGGAAAGTTCCAGATATAACTTCATGCTGAGGTTGTACATAGTTTGTTAAGTAGAGGTTATCAGTTCATAGTTATTTGTATTATTATTAGTGTATGCAGTCATTTGAATAGCCATAGCTATTCGAAGATACTCTGTGACTTGGAGTGGAACATATGAAGGCTGTCATCAGGATTAGTGTCTTCTATTCTAATCAGGGGCATTTGGGCACTGTACAATGAAATCAACATTTAGCAATAATAGGAAGCTTATGGACATTATTTCATATAGGTGTATGTTTGTCAAAATAACCTTGGTAGGGGCTGGGAAGATGGTCCTACCAGAACTGTGGTGGTTGTTTAAGCACGAGGACCTGAGTATCGAGTCCCAACACTCACGATAAAACCAGGTGTAGTGGCTCGCATCTGTAACCCCAGCACAAGTGAGTAGAGACAGGCACATCCCTGGAGATCATTGTCCAGCCAATCTAGTAGAATCAGTGCAGTCCTGATTTAGTGAGAGACCCTGTCTCAAAATATGAAATGGAAAATGATAAAACAAGAAACCTAATGTTGCATCTTTGCATGCCTCCCCTCTCATGCACACACACATACACACCTACGTGAACACATGCATATAACACACACACAGAGAAATGAAAATACCCTTGCTTCCATTACACTTATAATTAGGTGCCATGTATTTGAACTAAGAAAACCTATACATGAAAATTATTTATTCAATGAAAATAAATGATGAGTTATATATTCCTTAAACAAATTTTACCACAGTTCTGTTGATTTCTTTAACATGTGAAAATATACAAAGCTGTAATGTGATAGTACCAGGATAGGCAGACAATTGGGTTTTTCAACTTATCCTCACTTTGGAACAGTGACTTGGGCTGTGACCTCTTTAACATATGAGGATTTTGTTAAATAGCACCACTAATCAGAAGCGAGCAGTAACTCACCAATAAACAACTTAAGAGCTCCGACAGAAGGTTGCATCTCTCAGCTGCCCAGCAGTGAGGGTTGAGTAATGCGTACAGCCACGGGGGACAATGAAGGGAAGAGAAACCTCAGATAATCGATTAAACACATAACTGACGGGTAGAAGGTCGCCTTTCCGTCTTGCTCTGGTTCTAAAAACAGGGAGATTAGATTGGTTTGAACAGCTATGCTGTGAAACGTTACAAAGGATGCCTCTTCTGTGATAAACTGCAGCCCGCATCATTGGCATTTTCAGTTTCACTAGCCCAGCAAGAGGAAGCAGAGCAGAGATTTCCACCACTGTGCCCGCCTGCCCTGGGAAACAAATAATCACCGTGTGTGTGGGCAGGCTGGCTCACACTGTGTCACACTGGGTTAAAGGGGTCCTACGCCTGGTCACCTCCGAAGTCCCTTGTCACATGAATGGGAGATATAGCCCATGACCATCTGAACTTCATTATTTAGTTTACTGCTATGTTGTATCATAAGATCAACTACCTAGAAATACTTTCTGCCCACACCCCATTTCCTTGGTGGGGGATTTATAGGCCTCTTTGGCAAAATCACCCTGAAGTGGAACCACATGATTCTCTATCTTCAAACAAACAGCCACCCTGCTGCCACTGATCAGTGTCCCTGGGCTGGCTGTGATTGGAATTTAGCACTGAGGGTGACTTAATTGGCACAGGGATCTGTTAAGCATATGCCCCACCACACACATGCCATCTGATGTGCCCACAGGGTGCCCACACCTCACACATGCTCAAATTTTGCTGAAGAAGGGAGTTGTGAGGAGATCATTGATGGCAGCTCACACTGCGGGTCAGGAGATAGCAGCCTGAGAGGACAGGTCTGCAGGGATCTGGGTTGGTCTTCTGGGTAACATAGCGCTCCATTTCCTAGAAAGGAGTCCTACTCGGCTTTCTGTGAAGTATTAGGGATCACGGATGCTCCTGCCTCCTAAATGAGGCACTGTGTCCGTCACCTGGAATTTGGAAGTATTTAGCATGCTTGGGCAGCCACTGCCTTGGAATACAAGGTTAGAACATTGTGTGCTTACGGTGGCTATAATTGATCCTGAGACCTACAGAGAAAATCCAGGACATTGATATGAATGGTTTTTTGCTAAATTGGAAACATAGCAGGGCCAAAAGGTCTAGGGCTAGACCATGGACACTATCTTGAACGGAGCAACGAATAGGCCCAGAACATTCCTCTCTCTCTCTCTCTTGTCTAAAGAGTGAACAGACAAAAAAAGAGCAGTCATTCACCGTGCTGTTTGTGTTCGCCTCTAGCATGGGGGACATTCTGGATGATCAATTAATGTTTTCTGAATTCTGAATGAGTGGACCAAATGGTTTGATTTCCTTTAAGTGGGACTGGGAACAGGAAACAAATCAAAGGGACCTTTTCTGTGAAGCTCAGTGGAATTGTTTAGGGTCCGTTTTTTTGGAATCTATTCTTAATTTGGAGGCTTCTCCATTGTCCACACCCAACTTTATATGTCTCAGGAATCATGTGTCCCAGAACTGTCCTGTTACAATGCCCTTGCTTTCCCCTTCTGTGGTACAGTAGCCCCTCTCTGACTGTATAGTCAGAAGAAACAGTCAAACTCACAAAGAAAGGGAAGGAGCAAATGCTGAAGACACCCATGTTAATTTCTATGTAATTTGTACCTATGATCCGTTTTTATTCTTCACATCAATGTTTCCCAGGGGTTAGCAGCTTGCTCTTTACTGGCACTCTCAGATGGGCACACTGAGGTTCAGGAATCAAGGATGGTGGACCATGCGGCCCAGCTATGGGAGCTGGGAACTTTACCACTGACCTTTCCTGAATATTTACTCAGGAGCTAACCTGAAGTGTACATATTTGACAGTTGTGTAAGCTTCCTAGAATATATTAAGCCCACCAGGTTAAGTCATACACAGACAAAACAGGCATCACTGTCTGTGGGGTAGCACCAAAAAAGGTGGGCAGGGCATCAGGCCAGAGCAGATCAGTACCAGCCTGCCAGCCCTCTGAAAAGCAGTAACAATTTATTCAATTATGTTAAGCGCCCATTAAAGGAATCCTAAGCCCTCCCCTGGGCCATTTCAGTTCTAAGAGATTGTAATTGTTTGAGACTAACCGTGATTTCTTCTTCTGCCTTCAGGTGATTCTCATTTTGACAAAGTTGTATGACTATAACCTTGGGAGCATCACTGAGAGCTCACTTTGGAGGTACGTAGATAAATTAGGTCTCTAATAACTGTGTTGTTTAAGCCTAGTGTCTGCTAGTGCTGTCTTTTGAAGTCTCATTTCCTGGTGGGAAGGTTTCTGGTTATTTGCATGCCTTTCTTTCTTTTCATTCTGTCTCCTCTGGAGATGGATAGACTTTGTCTATTGGCAGGCAGAAGAAATGCCTTCTTCTCATGGTCAGTGAGAACGTTGTGTTCTGCTCTTTCTTAAGTGCCAATGTGTTTTGATTCCCATGGTTCTCACTGATCTGGGAACTTGTGAAGAAAGGGGCTAGGTTTCTCTTTGGAGAAAACCTTACCTCAGTTTCCAAGTCTGCAGGAGCCAAGCTCCTGCCAGGGGCAAGGCTTTCACGGTTTGTTGTCCATGGTCCTGCAGTTCCAAAGCAGCACACAGGCAGACCCACAGACATATGTATGTGCATATACCTGTATCTCAGGGCTTCATGTTGTACTTCATACACATACAAATTGTGTGAAAAGAACCTACTATGTCAAATGAATTAGTACAAATCATTTAGAGGCAGAATGTCTCATGAGCAAAGATGTTTTGGGGGTGTTATCAGTCTGAATTAAAAAAAAACAGACAAATGTTCAGCAACCCAATACAATCTATTTTACCGTTTCTTTGGGTTTTCTATAGAGTGTCCTTTTCTCATTCCTCTAAATGTTACCATTCTATCCAGCCTATATCAGATGCCCATGCCTGCACCAGCCCCTGAAATCCAGGAGAGCATTGCCTCTGAATGGTTACTCCCAGCTCATTTTGTAATCCGAGAGAGACATCAGGGCTTTGTCTATGTGAAGTCGAGGGGTGGGCCAAGGCGAATGCTCAGCACTGCACCTGGAAGCTTGGCTGTTTTGGTTGGTGACTTGATAATCATGAAGTTCTTTAGCACATTAAGTGCCCAGCGCCTAGTGCATTATTTAAATTCAGTAAGCCTTGATCAGAATGTTCATGACTCAGTAAATTTGTGTCTCCTAATAGTGTGTGCATTCAGAAAAATAAAACCCATACAGTGTACCTGTCATAAACAGTGCAGCCCATAGAGTAGACAATTAAGAGACATGCATCTTAGTCTCAGAGAGGTAGAGGGCATTAGCAGACAAAGGCCTACCTGCACTGTGGCAAATACACAGAACGACACAGGAGAAGATGGTACTAGACCACTAAAATCCAATGTCAGCTTGCTCCTTTCTCTCTGATGAGACCA
>PVIU01034159.1:0-11634 GCA_004026605.1 Ondatra zibethicus | reverse complement strand
CAGAGGTTAAGAACAATGGCTGCTCTTCCAGAGGTCCTGGGTTCAATTCCCAGCATCCACATGGTGGCTCACAACCATCTGTAATGAGAGCTGGTGCCCTCTTCTGGCGTGTGGGCATACATGCAGGCACAACACTGTATACATAATGAATGAATAAATAAATATTACAGAAAAAAAGAGTCTTAAATAAAATGTGTATATAAAAAAGGTAAAGAAAATATAAACTAATGGCTCCATCATTTTAATGTCATTGTTGTTGTCTGATAGCCAGAAAACAGCTCATTGTGGGGACTCTCCAATAAGGACAACTGTGGACAGAAGTAAAAGGAACAGAAGTGACTATGGGGATGGTGCCATTTGAGACAATGTCCTCTTGTAACTGACCCTAACTATAAAGCAGAGTTTGCTATTGTCTGCATAGCCAGTGGCTGGGCATCTCAGGTCGGGGTGCACACAGACCACCCAAGAACCAAAAACCAGCTTCTCCATGTCAGAGCCTCAGAGGGACTTCCAATCTTTCTATACTACCCATGTCTTCAGGATGATGGTGTGATTCACAGAAGGACCCTTCTCTAGGGAAGGAATCTTATCTTTTTGTGTCTTCTGCTTCTTTTCTTCAGTCTGATACCACCTCACTGCTCAGCTTCTCTCTCTCTCTCTCTCTCTCTCTCTCTCTCTCTCTCTCTCTCTCTCTCTCTCTCTCGTTCAGATATTTGTTTTGCAAATGTTGCAACTTTGTCAGGCTTGTTGGCAGGAGCCGAAAATTCCAGCACTTTGGAGGCAGATGCAGGAGGAGCTTAGTTTACATTTTGAATTTCTTCAGGTCAGCCCAGTATGGGAGGTTTCAAAAACAAAAAACAAACAAGAATGATATGGATTGATAAGCCCATTTGTGTTCTGAGGTGAGGCTATTTGGTAGTGGGGTTTGATCCAGGTCTGGGCTGTGCTAGAGAAGCGCTCTGCCTCTGAGCTGCCTTCAACTCATTCATTTCCTTTGATTTTTACATAGAGACAAGGCTACCTCGTGTGCCCCAGACCGTCCTGGGGCTGGGGACTGTTTTCTCCCTTACCCAAGTGCTAAGATTCCAGGAGTATGCCCCAGCCCAGCTGGCTTCCTTTCATGCCAATATGAGACGAGGGTATTCCAAATTGACAGGCTGACCCAACCGCATTCCTACAGCATAACCTCAGGTCCCAGTGTCTCCTGGCTTGTTATCAAAACAGCAAAAGAGAGAGAGGGTGTGTCAGAAAGGCTGGGAGCAGCAGCAGCAGGCTGCCTGGAGGAAGGGATGGAGAATGGGAACTAGCCAGGGTGTGGTGGCCAATCCTTTGACCCCAGAAGCGGGAGGATCTCGGTGAGATTGAAGCCAGTCAGAGCTACACAGGGAAGTTTAAAGCAGCTGGGGCTACCTAGTGAGACTCTGTCTCAAAACTAAACATTTTTTTTTCTTTCAATTGGGATGCGGGGCAGCTAATGAGATGGCAGAGTTGGCAAATTGCATTTGGCATTGATCCTGGTTACCTAAGTTCGGCGTCAGGAACCCACATGTTTGAAGGAGAGAACGACTCCCTTGGGTTGCCCTCCTGCCTCAACATGTATCCTCCATGACCAAACACAAACATGTAGAGATGCAGAAATGAGCATGGGAGCTGAGCGGGGTGGTGGCGCAAGCTGATGGTCTCAACATGCATTGTCTGAAGAAGGACTGCAGCAGCTTGGTCTAGAATGAAACTTTCTCCTCACCAGGTAAGATGAGGAGAGTTGGAAGTCAATATCAGAGAGTGCCTTGGCAGTCGGTCCCTGAGGAGCTGACTGGTACAAGTCTGGAAGCCCTCCCTGATGGGGGGGGGCGGGGCTGTGGTATTCTAGGGTGGGAAGAGAGCAAGCACTGAGGAGAAGGCAATGCCCCTTGGTGGGGACCAACTGGAACCTCGCTCCCGCGGGTTCTTTCCACCTGGGTCCTGCAGTGGCTAGAGCACTTGAGCACTTGTCCCCAGGTGACAAGTGCCATCCAAGGGGGCTTAGGAGACTCGTCCTTGCTGGAGGATGAGATAATACAGTCTTCCTCTGCTTCTAGTTCTCCCTCCCTGCTTTCTGGGCTCGATCTGTCAGTTTCCTGTTCCAGCTGCACACTGCTTGCTTTCTGCCTCCCACACTTTATTCCCCCTGCTGCCCCCCCCCAACCATAAGTCAAAACAAACTCCTTCTCATACAAGTCACCTTGCTCACGGCGTTTTATCTCAACAACACTACTATACAGGTCATTTCTCTGAAACCTTGGCATGCAGACAACAGGGTCTGACCTCTGACCTGTAAGGGCACATCTGAGGCCAATAGAAATGGCTGGGACAGTTGTTTGACTCGAGGTAGTAGGATCAGAAATTCTATCTGCCCGTGCTGCAAAGCAAGTTCAGAGTAGCCTAGGCGACTGATAAAAAACCCTGTCTCAAAATAAAGAAGTTCTTACAAAATGTCTGGGGACAGGGCTGGAAGGCAAAGGGTTGGGATAGCACACACACCTGGCTCTAGGTCAATCCAAAAGACAAGATAAAAATAATCTCTATCTACACAGCAGCTGTTCCAGGTGTTAGAACTGGGATAACTGTGAGCTGGGCGTGAGCTGGTGCAGTCAGGCAGGCTTGATTGTGTGGAGTTTTTAACCCCAGAATTTGAGGCTGAGGCAGGCTGAGTTCAAGGTCAATCTGGTTGATAAACCAAGTTCCTGGACAGCCAAGACCTTATAGAGATGGAGAAGTCCTAACCTGAAAACATAATAAAACAAAGAAACAAACAAAAATGTGATAATTATGTAATGGGAATAAAACCCTTGCCAGTCTGGGAACCTCCACCCTGCTACATTTCCATCCTCCTCCCTTCTCCTTCATCTAGGGAAGACATTCAGGGCCCCCACACAAGGACAGCAAGGACTCAGGGCTGACCAATCTCTCCAGCCTCTGCTTAGATTTTGTTTTGTTTTGTTTTTTGTTTTTTTTTTTTTTTTGAGATAGGGTTTCTCTGTGTAACAGTCCTAGCTGTCCTGGAACTAGCTCTTGTAGACCAGGCTGGCCTCAAACTCACCTGTCTCTGCCTCCTGAATGACGGGATTAAAGGCATGTGTCACCATGCCCAGCTCTGCTTAGATTTTTAATTTTTATTTTGGACATGGTCCTATTAAGCTTTCCAGTCTGTCCTTGAATTTAAGATGCTACAGTCAGGACTAGCGAATTGCCTCAGCAGCCAGACGACTTGGGCTCAAAAACTATAGATATATAAAGATGGAAGGGGAGATTAAAAACTATAGATATATAAAGATGAAAGGGGAGATTAAAAACTATAGATATATAAAGATGGAAGGGGAGATTCGACTCTTAAGGGGTTGTCAATGTAGAGCACACATGGCATGGCATGTGATCAACCCAGTCACATATCACAGAGTGAGACAGACAGACACACATACACAGAGAGACAGACATACTCACACACAGAGAGACACAAACAGACAACCCCCCCCTCCCCCTACACACAATAGAATAAAGAGTTAAAGAGTACATAACCCAATTCTCTGTTAAATGTCATTGTAGTTCTGTGCTGGTTTCCATAAGTGTGGTGACTCCCAAGTTAGGTTCATTTCAGACACAATTCCACTATAATGGACACTTTACATACTATTTGTCAAGTAATATAACTTAAGTCACATCAATACTGACAGAGCCCAATTACAGGCTTAAAGGCATGCTGTGGGCAGTAGATAGCCTTTAATAAAACATGTCTAATAATTCAAAATGCAAAGTTGTGGACCAAGTCCTAAAATATGCAACTACAAAACACATACCTAAGGCTCTGGGAACATTGTGGAAGAGGGGGCAAAAACATGAGATTCAGAGGCTCAAAGAGCTTGCTGTGAGACCTGGGCCTCCTAGTAATGTCGGATGCTACACCTATAAAATTTCACCAACATGAGTGCTTAAACATGAGCTAACAAGGACAACATTAGACATATCAAAGTGGACAAAAGAATGGCCAGGAGGCCTCACACACTACACACAAAAAGCTATAGGCAACTAAAAATTGCTGTCAGTGGGAAAATAGTCTTCCCTAGGGATGACCCAACAATTAGTATCCAATACCAAAAAATGGTCAACCTTGAAGACATACATAAAAGTCACATTTACTTATTTAAATGTTTCTTTATGTGTATGGTTGTTTCCTTTCATGCATGTCTCTGCCCATAGAAGCCAGAAGAGGCGATTGGATGCCCTGGAATTAGAGCTTGCAGATGGTTGTGAGCCACCAATGGGTCCTGGGAGTGGAACTCTGGTCCTTTGGAAGAGCAGCCAGTGCTCTGAACCACTGAGCCATCTCTCCAGCCCCAAGGTGGGTTTATTTACAAATATATGTAACAATAATTATTGAAAGAAAAAGTTATAACTTTGAAAGAGAGTGAGGGGAGTTTGGAAAGAGAAAAAAGAATGGAGAAATTGTGTAGTTATGTTACAATCTCAAAGAGAAAAGAAACAATGGTTGAAATTTGATTATTTATTTGTTTCATGCGTATCTGTAGGAGTGTGTTTCAGAGGATATAAGTTTAAATCCTAGCACCCATGTTAGGTGTTCCCATGTCTGCAACTTCAGAAAAATCCAACACCTCTGGCCTCCACAGGCACCAGGACTCATACATATAAATATAATATTTAAAAAGTTTTTAAAAAAATGTTATAAGTAAACACATCAGTTTGTATGACTTAAAAATGCTAATGGTGGGTGCTAGTATACAGTTCAGTTGGTAAAACCACACACAGTTCAGTATATATCAAGCCCTAGGGATGATGGCAAAACAGAATAAACTGGGTGCAAGGTCACATGCTTATAATTTCAGCACTCAGAAGGAAGAAGCTGGAGGATCAGGAGTTCAGGATCACCCCCTAATGTGTAGCCAGTCTCTAGTCAGCCTGGGCTATATGAATCCCTGTGGGGGAAATAAATAAACAAAAGAAAACCAAAAGAAGAAAGTAGGCAGGGCTGGGTGCATGCCTTTATCCCTGGCATTCAGGAAGCAAAGGAGGGCAGATCTCTTGAGTTCGGTACCAGCCTGGTCTACAGAGTGAGTTACAGGACAGAAAGGGCTACAGAGAGAGACCCTGTCTCAAGGGGAAAAAAAGCCTGGCAATGGTGGCTCATTCCTTTAATCCCAACATTGGGCAGGAAGAGGCAGGTAGACTGGCTAGCCTGGTCTACAGAGTGAGGTCCAGGACAGGTAGGGCTACCCAGTGAAACCCTGTCTTGACACACACACCCCAAAAAGAATAAAGTAACCAAGAAAAAGCCCTGGTACCCCAGCCGCACACCACAACCACCAACCCATACATACCCCATCATGATATGGACCACATGGACCATTTCTTCAATAGACAGGGTTCTGCAAGCACTGTCGTTTCCCAGGCAACCTTGATATACTGTAAGAACATCATCTGAGCGCAGAAGTGAAACACAGGACACAGCTCTAGGATAACCTGATTTGAGGCTAAGCTAATGCTCTAGGTCTCAACCCAGCAGACTGGAAGCCACACTGAGTCACTCAGAGTACAGGCTGTGTGGTGCTGTAAATACAATGTCCTCATGCATTCAAACGTTTGGATGTTTGGCTCCTAATGGGTAAGGCTTTTGGGGTAAATTTAGGAGGTGTGGCCCTATGGGAGGAAGTATGTATTTTAATAAACAAAGGCTTGCCTGAAGACCAGAGAGTAAAACAGCCAGTCACTGGCTCTTACCTCTACCTCAGTCTGAAACGGCAATCCTGCCTCCAGGAATCCTCAGAATGAAACTGTGTCTGAGAGCTGTCTCCTCCCATCTTATATTTCTCTAGGTGTGCAACTCTACTGCCTGATTTCTATGGAAAACTAGTATGGCCACTGGGATTAAAGGTGTGTGTTGACGGGCAGTGGTGGTGCATGCCTTTAATCCTAGCACTCGGGAGGCAGGGGCAGGCCGATCTTTGTGAGTTCAAGGCCAGCCTGGTCTACAAGAGCTAGTTCCAGGACAGGCTCCAAAGCTACAGAGAAACCCTGTCTCGGAAAAAAAAAAAAAGCCGATGTGCAGGGCAGTGGTGGCACACGCCCTTAATCCTAGCACTTGGAGGCAGAGGCAGGTTGATCTCAATGAGTTCAAGGCCAGCAAGGTCTATAAAGCAAGTTCCAGAACAGTCAGAGTTGTTACACAGAGAAACTCTGTTTTGAAAAACTAAAAAAAAAAAAAAAAAACAGAGCCCATCTTATTAAACATCTCTGAGGTGTTTGAAGATGACCTGTCTATCTAAAATATATCTTTGTTTGACCTTGAAAACATACCTAATGTGACTACAAGTTCAATTATAATAGGTGACTACTAACCTGCATTTCCTTATTATCTTAAACAGTTGGTAATAATAGACTAAAAGTTTGCATTACATTGTTAAATAAGCTGTATAGGTACAATAGCTTAAAAAAGATTAGAAATGTATGTACAGTATGTTTTAACAAAATTCCAAATTTGTATCAATACACAAAATTTGTATACAATATATAAAAGTCCAATCCAATGTAAAACATTTAAAACGAGTAGTTGCTTTTTAAAAGTAGATTCAATAATCTACCTTTTATCTTATTATATCTATATCCTCCCTTTTTTCTTTTCATAGTAGATTCAATAATCTCCCCTTTTATTTTATTATATCTATATCCCCCATTTTTTCTTTTCAAAGCAAGAATCTTGAATCTAATTTCCTTTGTTTAGCCTTTTTCCTGACCATTAACAATAATAACTTGTAACCAACACCCCTATTTAGCATTCCCTGTGGAAGAACCTTCCATTGATATGTTTTAGTAGGCTGATAATTATTATAATTATTATTATAAATAATAAATATATTATAAAAATTATTTTAATGTGCCTATGAGGGCAAACTTTTCTCTGTCTTTTTTTGGTAAGGTATAGTGAAGAAATAATCTTTTAAATCAGTAACTATAAGAGGCCATCCTTTAGGCAATAGGGAAGGCAAAGGAATTCCAGATTGTAGAGATTGCATTGGCTGAATCACCATATTAACAGCTCTTAGATCTGTTACCATTCTCCATTTTCCAGATTTCTTTTTAACAACAAATATAGGAGAATTCCAAGGGCTGGTTGATTCAATATGCTGAGCTGTACCAACTGTTCTAAAGCCTGCAGTTTCTCTTCTGTTAAAGGTCATTGCTTAACTCGTGCCTTCTGGTGAACCCAAGAAGGCCTCCTGCATGCTAGGGAGGCACTCACCATACTCAAGGACGTTGCCTGCCTCCACCAGGGATTCCTATTTCCTCCACCTGCTCCCACCTCACAGGAAAACAAGTTTGAAATGACTGATGTGGGGACATGGTCATGCCTCTGCCTTTTGTCACTTCCCAGAAATTTGGTTTTGTTTCTTTTCCATTTTTTCTTTCCTTCCTTCTTTTTCCTTTATGGCTTTTTTGCAACAGTATCTGACTATGTAACTCTGGCTGTCCTGGAACTCACTATGTGGACCAGGATGGCCTTGAACCCACAGTCATCTCCAGTTAGACAAAGGCAGGAAGTCCAAAGCCTTTTGGGGTTTTGCTTTTATAAGCCACTTTATAAGCTAATGTAATTTGGAACCTTATTCTGGGCATCCTGGGTATAGACCTAGTTGATCAATGAGCATCATCCCTTCTAGTAGTTAATAAAACTTGTTTCAAATTTGGCTCAAAAATTGAGGTAGTGCTATTATTCCCACCCAGTGGGGTTCACAATAGACCAGCTTGGTAGGGCTCTCAAACCCACGGATGACAAATCTCACACACTCACACACACACCACCCGGACTCCAGCATCCCTTGGCTGCTCCTGTAAGTCTTTGTCATTGCCCAGACAGGTCCCCATGCATTTCAGTCTCGGGGGGACCTGTCTATGTAGCCAGCATGCCTGTAGTCCTGCTCCTCACACCTGTGCCTCCCACCTGTAGGAATTGTGGGTGTGAACATCCATGCCTGTCCTTCCTTGACATTCCTAGGGGCTAAGGCCTAAACTGAGTCACACCTCAGCTTTTCATCCATGGCTTCCAGTCGTGGACATATTAGATTCCTGAGTTCAGGCCCAGTTCACACCCCACCTCCCCATTATTCCAGCAGACAGGGTGGCAGAAGCAGGAGGATCAGGAGTTCAAGGTCATCCTCCTATACAATAGTCAGTTTGATGTTGGCCCTGAATACAGGGAAGCCTGTTTAGGAAGATAAAATTTGTTTAAAAGTTCCTTGAGAATTGTTCTAATTGGTGTGTGTCACTGTGTGTGCCAGGGATAGAAGCTTGGGCTACAAATGAGCTCTGCAAGCTGTTCTACCACTGAGAGATCTCCACAGACTCCACAGAGACTCGGGAGACCCAGGAGTTTGTGAAACAAGATGGGCTGATTGGCCATTGCAGGAACCAGTGGGAAAAGAAGCCAGTGGGATCCAGCAGAAGGGCCAGGCAGCGCCGGGAACATGGAGCCAGCCCAGAGCACTCTGTATAAACTGTAGACTGAGCCAGCGATGGCCAGGGAGGGCCTCGACTGCCCCCTGCTTTTCCAGCTCCAGTCAGAATGCAGGGTAGGTCAGATGCCTGTTCTTCATCCTTCCCTCCACTGACAGGTCCCCGGGCTCACTTTATGTTACTTCTCTTCCAAGTCCCTGCCCTCCAAGAGAAGAACCTTCTGATCAGCAAGGTCATCCTCCCAAGATGCAAGGTGGCCCAGGACAACAAAGAACAGCCAGGCTTTGTTACTGACACCTAACAATCACATTATTGGGAAAGATTGTTCCTGGGCCCCAGACCTTAGTGGGCTCCCAGACCTTAGCACAGCCAGCTCCATAGTGGAAGTGCCATTCAGACTGTAAATCTCAGCACATAGACAGCACTACCTGCCAAAATTAAAGCAAAGACCTGATCCACCAAAGTACATAATTATGGGAAAGTCTCTAAATGAACTAACCTTGCTTTTTTGCTTTTGTAGTTCTATTTCTAGCTAACTGTTCTTGTTAACTGAAGTATGTTAACCCAGAACATGGTTTTTGTGCATAAATGCTCACCCTGAGAAAGACTCAGTATGGCATTGGGTTCCTGAACACCCAGTGTAGTCACTGGCCAGCCAATAAAGACTTTTTATTGTCATAAATCCACGTCTGAGCAGTGTTCTTTGGTAGACACTCCACAGCATTTCTGGAGGTTCCCCCAAGATCCTGAGACCAGACCTGGGTCTCAGAGCTCCTTAGAACAAGAATGTATGTTATGGTCCAGCGGCTCCTGGGGGTGCACAACCTGAGATATTCCAGGTCCCCAGGTCACACTTTGAGCGATTTTTGCCTAATGCTTTAGAGGGATCTGATACCTCCACCCCAAAATGAAACAAATTAGAAAGCCACCTGGTCTGCCACCTCCAGAGCTAAGTCTGGAGAAGACACCTTCTGTTTGGACACACAGGACAGGTCAGACAATGGTGCTGACCCAGTGTTCAGGATCCACGTATACCCTTACTGGACCTTCTGCTCTGTTTAGGGGCATGAATGCATGATGGTCAACCCCGGTTGTCTTTACTGTGTGTCTCTTTTTGTGCCTCTGTGTATCTTTCTATGAGTTTCTCAATTTTGATCCCCTGTATTAGTGGCTTTCTCTGGTGTTGACACCCTGCCTGACTTAAGAGCTATGCTCTCTTATTTGGTATTCAGATCCTTTCAGCTCTGCCACTGATGCTCAATTAAATGTCTGGTTGTACTGGAAAAAGAGAAAGATGCGGGAGTTTATCTTTTGAGATAGAAACACCTAGAGTTTACAATTCTATACATGCCCTGTGGCTGGGCCCCATAGTAGCCAGGAACAAGGGAGTTCCCATTGCAAAAACTGGGGTTGTAAAACTGAGGCTTCATGAAAACTTCCTTTAAAAATATTCTGGCCCTTTGAAAAACAGGGAGAACCAGGACCCTGTAGGACACAGTGACAGGAAGTAACCAGACTGTCAGCCCATTGACTGACTAAACTCACTGTCACTGGGGGTGGGCATCTTAGCAGTCAGTTTGATCAGAAGCTAGAGGCATTAAGTTTCCATTTCTGAATTAAAGCAACAGTTAAATTCTCTACAAAATTGGAGTGTGTTAGATTTAATACTCCTGAGATAAGGGAACTATGTATTTATGTATGGTTTTGGGGGAAAAACCCATTGTTCATATACCAATTGATATGGAATAATCAGAGAAAATCTTGCCATGGTTAGGGAAAACCTCAAAAAGAAAAAGAGACAAAGTCATAAGTAAAAAAAATTGATAGCCCCCAAAAAATTTTTTTAAAGGGCCAGGCAATGGTGGCGCATGCCTTTAATCCCAGCACTTGGGAGGCAGAGGCAGGAAGATCTCTGAGTTCAAGGCCAGCCTGGGCTATAAGAGCTAGTTCCAGGACAGGCTCCAAAGCTACAGAGAAACCCTGTCTCAAAAAAACAAAACAAAAAAAAAATTGATAGCCGTCTCTGTTCTCTTGGTACCCCTGGCTAGCTATCCTGATACCAGCACTGGCTGGCCCTTTAATTCTCATTCTGATTGGACTAACAATGGGGCCCCACATCTTCCTGTGGGACAGCCGTGGGTGCTGGGAACCGAACTCTTATATTTTTGGTTGTGAGCCTAGCCTTTAACGGCTGAGCCATCCCTCCAGGCCGGGGCCCCACATCTTAAACTATATAACGAATTATATAGCAGTGCAGTAAACTAATGGTCCTTAGGACCAACAGCACCTCTTTAGAGCAGGATGAGGGCACGATTTGAGTCATTCATTAAGACCAGTGGGAAATGTAGCAGGACACCAGACTTAATAGGCTCCCAGACCTTAGCACAACCAAATCCAAGATGGCACTACCATTTAGGCTGTAAACTAAGCAAGTGGGCAACACCACCTGCCAAAACTACAACAAAGTCCCAATCTATCAAATTTTGTAAGTCTCTGAGTGTATATTATCCTTGCTTTTTTTCTACTGTAGTTCCACTGCTAGCTGTTCTTAAGAACTAAATTGTGCCTACCGAGACATGGTTTTTGTGCTTCAAAGCTCACCCTGACAAAGACTCCGAGCTACACTGGGATCCTGATGATCCACTGTAATTGCCAACTGGCTAATAAAGACCTTCTATTGGCTTAAACCCACATGCAAATAGTCTTCTCTGGTATAACCCACAGCAAACTGACTCGGGGGGTGGGATGGCAGATGACAATGAGTTCAAGACCAACCTGGATGGCATAGGAGTTACAGGTCAGTGTGACTTACAGACTGAAAACTGTGTCTCTGAAAACAAAACAAAAAAAGCTGAGTGATGCATCTCAAATGATAAAGCTCATGTAGCATGTGGAAGAGTCTGGCTTCCTCGTCCACTCCCTCAACACACTACTGTCAACCATCATCATCACACTGGACATAGTGCAGAAGGCCTGTCTTCCAGCGTGTGAGGTGGAGTGGAAGGACCATGTGTTCAAGACCATCAATAGCTACACAACAAGTTCCAGGTCAGAAAGAAAGCAAAGGAAAAACCATCTTAAAGGACTGGTTTGGATCTCAGGCAGATTTCCTGCCACCCAAAGGTTCTTTGCTTT
>PVIU01034158.1:0-11628 GCA_004026605.1 Ondatra zibethicus | reverse complement strand
CTGAGAAGAAGGTATATTCTTTCCTGTTTGGGTGGAATGTTCTATAGATGTCTATTAAGTCCATTAGATTCATTACAACTGTTAGTTCTTGTATTTCTCTGTTAGGTTTCTGTCTGGTTGACCTGTCCATTGGTGAGAGAGGAGGGTGGGGTTTGATGTGTCCTTTAAGTTCTAGTACTGTTTCTTTTACATATGTGGGTGCTTTTATATTAGGAGCATATTTATTCAGGATTGAGACTTCATCCTGATTCCTGTTAAGAGTATAAAGTGTTCATCTCCATCTCTTCTGATTGATTTTACTTTGAAGTCGATTTTGTTAGATATTAGTATTGCCACACCTGCTTGTTTCTTAGGGCCATTTGATTGAAAAACCTTTTCCCAACCCTTTACTCTGAGATAATGTCTGTCTTTGTGTTTGAGGTGTGTTTCTTATAAACAACAGAGTGTTGGATCCTGCTTTAATATCCATTCTCTTAACCTGTGCCTCTTTATAGGTGAGTTGATTCCATTGATATTAAGCATTATTAATGACCAGTGGTCGTTAATTCCGGTTATTTTCTTTTTGGTAGTAGTGTTTGTGTGTCCCGTTCTTTGAGTTGAGCTGGTGTAGAGATTTTAGATGTCTGTGTTATTATGGGTGTTGTTTGCTTCCTTTAGTTGTGGTTTACCTTCTAGTACTTTCTGTAAGGCTGGGTTTATGGCTATATATTGCTTAGATTTGTTTTTATCCTGGAATATCTTGTTTTCCCCATCGATGGTGAAAGAAAGCTTTGCTGGGTATAGTAGTCTGGGCTTGCATCCATGGTCTCTTAGTGTCTGCAGCACATCTATCCAAGACCTTCTGGTTTTCATGGTTTCCATATAGAAGTCAGGTGTAATTCTGATAGGTTTACCCTTATATGTTACTTAAACTTTTTCCTTGGAGGCTCTTAATATTCTTTCTTTATTCTGTTTGTTTTATGTTTTGATTGTTATATGATGAGGGGATTTTTTTTTGATCCAGCCTATTTGGTGTTCTGTATGCTTCTTGAACCTTCATAGGAATATCCTTCTTTAGGTTGGTAAAGTTTTCTTCAATAAGTTTGTTGAATATATTTTCTGGGCCTTTGGAATGGAATTCTTTTCCTTCTTCTATCCCTGTTATTCTTAGGTTTGGTCTTTTCATGGTGTCCTAGATATCCTGGATGCTTTGTGTTGCGAATTTTTTGGATCTGTTGTTTTCTTCAATCACTGAGTTTATTTTCTCTATTGTATCTTCAGCGTCTGAGATTCTTTCTTCTATCTCTTGTATTCTGTTGGTTATACTTGTCTGTGAGGTTCCCATTCTTTTATCCAGATTTTCCATATCCTGCTATCTCTCGGCTTGTGTTTTCTTCATTGCCTCCATTTCAGTTTTCAAGTTTTGAACTGTTTCCATTACCTGTTTGATTGCTTTTTCTTGGTTTTCTTGTGTATCTTTGAGGAATTTACTCATTTCTTCTAACTTTTTATTTGTTTTCTCATCAATTTCTTTAAAGGAGTTTTTCACCTCTTCTTTAAAGATCTCTATCATTTTCATAATGTTATGTTTAAAGTCAATTTCTTCTTCTTTTTCTGGCATAGGTTGCTCAGGCTTTCCTGTTGCATACTTGCTGGATTCTAGTGTTATCATGTTGCTTTTCAGGTTGTTGGATGAATTCTTGGATTGGCGTCTGCCCATCTCTTCCTTCGAATGTGTTAGGGAGAGTCTCAGTGTCTTGTTACCTCAGTCCAGGTGTAGCCGCCTGCACTGGATCAGGACCCCTTCCTGGTCCAGGACGTCACAGTCGGTCTGGATGTATCTGCTGGCACTGGATCAGGCCCCTTTCGGCGTTTGGATGTATCTGCTGGCACTGGGTCAGGTCCCCTTGCTGGTCCAGGACCTCGCAGTGGGTCCGGATGTATTGGCCGGCACTGGATCAGGGCCCCTTCTGGCCCAGGAACTCCCAGTCAAAAGGGTGGGCTTAGTGAAAGTTGCCTGCTCTGCTCCACGGGACAAGGGGACCCTTTTAGCCTTGGGTTCACCCTTCCCCCAAAGCTTCTGCCTGGAAGCAGGCTGAGTTCGGGGGCAGCTAGAACCCCACAGATGGAAAGGGGTGTCCGGGGGCAAGTTCGGTTGGGATAAGCAGAAAAGCCAGTAGCCGGAAGAAGGCCTACAGCTGAATGGCCAGAAAG
Organism: Ondatra zibethicus; assembly: GCA_004026605.1. NCBI lineage: Eukaryota > Metazoa > Chordata > Mammalia > Rodentia > Cricetidae > Ondatra > Ondatra zibethicus. Next base: position 9,435 of record PVIU01034158.1, on the reverse strand, counting down.
GTTAGGGGAATGGAGGGTGCCTGCACCCCGTTCCTGGGGCGTCTGGGCAGGCGCCGATGGGGACACACTACCCTCCAGATGGTTTTGCTGGTACTAGATCAGGGCCCAGGAATAATTTTTCTAAAAAAAAATTGAAAATCTAATATTGGATTCCAGAGTTTGAGATTGACTCTTTCTCCTAAGTCATTTAAAACCATTTGCAAACCTTTACTTCCACAAATACCGAAAGTCTTTCGCTCAGTAATTGCATAACAGAATTTGAAAATTAGTATTCATATCACAGGGAAACAGCATTGAATCTTAAATCACATTCTTTCTTCAGGTGACACCTTATAACATTGAATGATGGCATAATTTTCCTATCATGGTTTCTTCAGTCTTAGGTCTCTAAATTTTTCCTCTTGGTTTAAATGGCACAATTACAGCAAGGACAAATTTAGTGATTTGCTCTTTTGGTAACATCTTCTCTAAATAAGAACATCTGTTTTACAGTCACTTCCTGTTTATAGGGTAAGCTATTGTAGTGAAATTTCAAAATGTCAAACTCAATCAAAAATACTGATCAGTTTTAGTGTGCAAGTGAAGTTGCTAATGTGTATGAGGACTCAATGGAATCTCTGGCAAGAGAGCTCTGCTGGGAGCAGAAAGGACTTGTTTTCTATTTCCAGTTACATGGGAATTATTGGCATTGTCTACAAAATGAAAAAAAAAAGCTGTTTGAAGGACAAACAAGCTAATGAGCCTAGAGAAAAACCTGGAGAGGGAACGAGAGTGGCTGATTGCTCTAACAAAGCATTCATATTTACTCTCTCTCTTAAGAAAACATGAACTTCTTACATTAAACATGTATAGACTGCTATTGTCTATGAGTGCTTACTATATATAAAATTACCACAAATATAACAAATCATAGGGTGTATGGAATATAACAAATTTTTTGCAATCTTAGCATATCATCACTGACAGGCATAGGAGTCAGCCTGGGGGTGTCTGTGTACTAGATATGCTTAAAACGTTGTTGGCATCAATTGGGATGCAAGAGAACACGGAAGTTACGGTCCAGAATTCAGAAATTTGTTTAGAGACTGCAACATTACCCTTAAACTTGCCAGTATGAGGCACCTAAAATTCTAGGAGACTGTGTGCTTCCTTCTTTATATTTGCCATTAATAATTAAATATAAAATATCATTAATCAGTGAAGTTTCACATTTTGATCATCTGTGATTTAGTTCTTTGATAACTTAATTCTAAATGACCAGAACAGTCAGTTGGCCAATGTGAACACAGTTTTCTGTCAGATGTGCAGCAGTCATAACTACAATGATTGCATTATATTCAGCAAGCAGTATGTGTGAACCTTGCTTGAGTAACAGCTGGGAACTGTCAAAGCATATAAATTTGGGGTGAAATTCAACTCAAATAGTTAATGAGATGTATGCAGAAAAACCATCAGGTTTACAAGGGTTTTGAATATCAGAGTTGTGGCATGGCAAAGTAGAAAAAAAAAATGAAGCAACAACAACCAAATAAAGACAACAGACAGTCTTTCTCATATAGACTTAGGATTGGCAAGTTAAGCAATCATGTTTTTCTGACCCTTTCTGTTAGCTTTTCCTTATGTCTGTTCAGTTGCAATTAGGTTAATAAAGAGATTTCAAATTGAAATGGATGCTGACATAAAAGACATTAAACTTAAAATTATGAGGACATTTGCTATTCAAGCATTGTTTGTTTTTGCCCAGTCCCCAATTTGTCAACAACGTCAAACATTACAGAAAGCATCCATCTACTTTGATCCAACATTTATCTATATTTAACTCGCTAGCAGACTCGATTAGCTAAGATAACAGTTACTATCTTCTTGAGGAGACCTAAGTAAGAATATCACTTGAAAGCATATAATAGCAAACTTTCTCTTGTACCATCCCTTTACATTGAAGGGCACACAGTACATTAGAATGACTGAAGCTAGTCATTTTATTTCTTACCTTGTATTACTGTGCAGAAGGTGAGGTATTCTATTATTTCTATGAAGAAATGGAGGTTATCTCTGAATGATAAGAACAAGATGGAAGAAGAATTGCTAGTTGAATTCAAGACTACAGAAATTCAGGGCTGCCAGTCACTCTAAAGGACTAGGGGAGTAGGACCAGGAGAATGTTCTGGACAGCATATTTAAAAGTATAAAACAAACAAACAAAAAGGATGTTTAATCACAGACTAAGATTTACAAGAGAGGAATAAAAAGGCTTTGTCCACTTTCTGCCTAGAGAAACAGTCATGTTTTGAGCAGGCAGGGCTTCTTCCAGACACATATTTTCTTTTGGAAAAGGAGGTATGCAAGCTGTGACAGTTTGGCCTGACACTGATAGTTGTCCCTCTTATCCACATTATTGTTCTGGTCCAGAGAAGAGATCATCACTGATGCCCCAACTTCCCCTGATTTAGGAATTAATGTATCATAGTATGCCATAATGTAGAATGTACCCTGATGTAAGATATAAGAAGTATGCAGAATTGGGGTTGTGGCATGAAGAGAGGGCATCCAGCTTGCTGCTATCAACAGTAAATAGGTTACTAGTAAGGTTTGTGAAGAGGAAATGGCTTGATCATCACTTTGCTAACTTAGTGCATACAAAGTATTTAGATCTTGATTAACACCTAGGTAGGATAAAGATCTGGGTGGAGGTAAAAATTTTGCTAAGGCAGATGTTTTGGTCCCTAAAATAGTTGAGAAAAGGGTGTGAGAAGGGTAGAGTATTCACTTTAATTCTTGTAATGCTTGGAGAAGCATCTACTTCTGTGATCCATTAATATAACCATAGTCTCCCTTCCAATATATGAGTTAAAACCAGAGACAGTAAGTTTACTCCATCTCTTACAGGAGTTGAAAAGATAGAACAGAAAAAATTGAATTAGCAGATATCATCCACTCAACTCCCAGCTTTTTATAAATGTATTTTCTTGATTTCCAGTTATGAAAGATATTTCAGGAACAACATAGAGTATAAGCACAAAATTTATAACTATCAATATCCTAGTATATTTTAGTAGAAGAATAAAGAAATATTGTAAAAGGGTACAAATTTTAACATGTACATTTGTTAGAACAACTAAGATATAATGAAGTGGTCAAGTGTTTAGAATCACATGAAGAGCTATATTATGGCAGTTGTATCCAGATGACTACTATTGTATTCAAACAGTGGCATTATTTTTGGTGATGTTTCTCCCCCAACAGGATGTAATATTTTTTTTATTACTTAAAAAAAATACCAATCCAAATTCCCATTTCCACCCCTCATCCCAGTCCCCTCCCTCTCCCTCCACAGATGCTTTCACCTACCCCTCCAACCCTAAGGGAGTGCCATGCACCCTGCCCTGTGGAAATTCCAAGGCCCCCTACTACTTATAGGTTGAGCAAGGTTTTCATCCAAAGAGAACAGGATCCCATGAAGCTGATAAATTCAAGTAGAGACATATCCCAGTGTCACTATCAGTGACCCCTCAGTCTGCCCCAGCAGTCTACTCCCTTCAGAGGGCCTTGGTTGTTCCCATGCTCATTCACTCCCAGTCCAGTTGGAGTTGGTGAGCTCCTATTAGCTCAAGCAAACTGTCTCAGTGGATGACCCTTTCATGGTCTTGAATTCCTTGGTCGTTCTCTCACTCCTTCCACTCTTCAGCTGGATCTTGGGAGGTCAGTCCAGTTTTCCAATGTGGGTCATTGCCTCTGTTCCCATGTGTGGTTGGAGGAAGGTTCTATGGTGATATTTAAGATAATCATCAGTCTGACTACAGGGTAAGGTCAGTTCAGACACCCTCTCCTCTATTGCTTAGGGTATTAGGTGGGCTCATCCCTGTAGGTTCTTGGGCATTTTTCTAGAGCCAGGGTTCTTGCTAACTCCATAATGGCTCCCGCAATCAAGACATCTCTTTCCTTGCTCTCATATCTGTCCTTCCTCCATCTAGATTATCCCATTCACTCTAGTTCTCCTCAACCCCCCTTCTGCCCTTCCTTCTACCCCTCACCTCCCTGCTCCCAAATTTTTGTCTGATTCCAATTTCCAGGTGGGTCTATATATGTTTTTCTTATACGGGTTCACATTATTACTTAGTTTCTCTAGGATCCTGAACTATAAGCTAGCTGCCCTTTGTTTCTGACTAGTATCCACTTATGAGTAAGTACATACTATATTCATTTTTTTGAGTCTGGTTTACCTCACTCAGGATAATGTTTTCTATTTCTGTCCATTTTCATGCAAAATTCCAGATGTCACTATTTTTTTACTGCTGATTAGTACTCTAATGTGTAGATGCGCCTCACTTTCTTTATCCATTATTCAGTTGAGGAGCATCTAGGTTGTTTCCAGTTCTAGCTACTATAAAATATGCTGCTATGATCACAGTTGAAAAAATGCTTTTGTAGTATGATTGAGCATCTTTTGGCTATATTCCCAAGAGTGGAATTGCGGAATCCTCAGGTAGGTTGATTACCAGTTAACTGAGATGCTATCACATTGATTTCCAAAGTGGTTGCACAAATTGCATTCTCAGCAGCAATGGATGTTGTTCCCTTGGCTCCACAACCCTCCAGCATAAGCTATCATTAGTGTTTTTGATCTTAGGCATTCTGACAGGTGTAAGATGGTATCTCAAAGTTGTTTTGATTTGCATTTCACTGATAGCTAAGGAAAAAGAACATATCCTTAAGTATCTTTTGGCCATTTGAAATTCTTCTGATGAGAATTCTCTGCTTAGTTCAGTACACCACTTTTTAACTGGGTTATTTAGAATTTTAATGTCTAATTTCTTTATATATTTTGGAGATCAGTCCTTTGTCTGATGTGGGCTTGGTGAAGATTTTTTTCCCCATTCAGTCAGCTGCCTTTTTGTCTTATTGACTGTGTCCTTTGGTTTACAGAAGCTTCTCAGTTTTAGGAGGTCCCATTTATTTATTGATACTCTTATTGTCTGTGCCACTGGGGTTATATTTAGGAAGTGGTCTCCCGTACCCATGCATTGAAGGTTACTTCCCATTTTCTCCTCTATCAGGCTCAGTGTGGTCAGATTTATATTGAAGTCTTTAATCCATTTGGACTTGAATTTTGTGCATGGTGACAGATATGGATCTATTTTCATTCTTCTACAGGTTGATAATCCAGTTATGCCAGCACCATAATTGAAGATGCTTTCTTTTTTCCATTGTATCTTTTTTGCTTCTTTGTCAAAAATCAGGTGTTCGTAGGTGTGTGAATTAATATCTGGGTCTTCAGTTCAATTCCATTGGTCAACATCTCTGTTTTTATGCCAATACCAAGCTGTTTTCATTACTGTAGCTCTGTAATAGAGCTTAAGTGAATGATGAAAATGCCTCCGGCAGTTCCTTTATTATACAATATTGTTTTGGCTATCCTGGGTTTCTTGTTTTCCATATGAAGTTGAATATTGATTTTTCAAGGTCTGTGAAGAATTGTGTTGGGATTTTGATGGGGATTGCATTGAATCTATAGATGCCTTCGGTAAGATTGGCATTTTTACTGTGTTGACACTTTCTATCCAAGAACATGGAATATCTTTCCATTTTCTGGTATCTTCTTCAATTTCTTTCATCAAAGACATAAAGTTCTTGTCAAATAGGTCTTTCACATCCTTTGTTAGTGTCACCCCAAGATATTTTATGTGATTTGTGGCTATTGTGAAAGGTGATGTTTCTCTTATTTATCTCTCAGCTTCTTTATCCTTTGTGTATAGGAGGGCTACTTATTTTTTTGAGTTGATCTTGTATCCTGCCATTTCACTGAAGGTATTTATCAGCTGTAGGAGTTCTCTGGTAGAGTTTTTGGAGTCACTTATATACACTATCATGTAATCTGCAAATAACGAAAGTTTAACTTCTTCCTTTTCAATTTGAATCCCCTTGATCTCGTTATGTTGTCTTATTGCTATTGCTAAAACTTTTTTTAATTTATTTATTTTATTTTTTATTTTTCTCTGCTCCCCTCCCTGCCACACCCCTCCTTCCCTCAACCCTCCCCCAACGTCCCCATGCTCCCAATTTATTCAGGAGATCTTGTCTTTTTATACTTTCTACTTCCCACGTAGATTATATCTAAGAACTATGTTGAAAAGATATGGAGAGAGCAGGCAGCCTTGTTTTGTTCCTGATTTTAGTGGATTTGCTTTGAGTTTCTCTCCATTTAATTTGATGTTAGCTGTTGGCTTGCTTATATTGCTTTTATTATATTTAGATATGATCCTTGTATCACAAATCTCTCCAATATCTTTATCATGAAGGGATGTTGAATTTTGTCAAATGCTTTTTCTGCATCCAATGAAATGATCATATGGTTTTTTCTTCCAATTTATGTATATGATGGATTACATTGATTGATTTTCGTGCGTTGAACCTGCCCTGCATCTCTGGGATGAAGCCTACTTGATAATAATGGATGATTTTTTTGATGTGTTCTTGGATTCAGTTTACCAGAATTTTATTGAGAATTTTTACATCCATGTTCATAGTGAGATTGGTCTGTAATTCTCTTTCTTGGTTGAGTCTTTGCATGGTTTTTGTATCAGGATAACTGTAGCTTCATAAACAGAGTTTGGCAGTGAGCCTTCTGCTTCTATTATGTGGAACACTTTGAGGAGTATAGGTATTAGCTTTTCTTGAATGTTTTGGTAGAATTCAGCACTAAAACCATCCGGCCTTGGGTTTTTTTAAATTGGGAGGTTTTGGATGGCAGCTTCTATCTCCTTGCAGCTTATAGGTCTATTTAACTTGCTCACCTGTTCTTGATTTAATTTTGGTAGGTGGTATCTATCTAAAAAATTGTCCATTTCTTTTACATTTTCCAGTTTTGTGAAGTACAGATTTTTGTAGTAGGACCTAATGATTCTCTGAATTTCCTCAGGGTCCGTTATGTCCCTTTTTCATTTCTGGTTTGTTAATTTGGATGTTCTTTCACAGCTTATTGATTAGTTTAAATAAGGGTTTGTTGATCTTGTTGATTTTCTCAAAGAACCAGCTCTTTTTTTCATTGATTCTTTGTATGGTTTTCTGTATTTCTATTTTGTTGATTTCAGCCCTCCACTTGATTATTTCCTGTCTTCTTCTCTTTTGGGTGAGTCTGATTCTATTTATCTAGAGCTTTCAGGCATGCTGTTAGGTCATTGATGTGAGCTTTCTCCCATTTTTTTTTAATGTAGGCACTTAGTGCTATGAACTTTCCTCTTAGCACTGCTTTCATAGTGTTCCTTATGTTTAATATGTTGTGCCTTCATTTTCATTGAATTCAAGGAAGACTTTAATTTCTTTCTTTATTTATTCCTTGTCCCAGGTGTGGTTCAGTAGTTGACTGTTCAATATCCATGAGTCTGCAAACTTTCTGGGAGTAGTATTGTTGTTGAATGCTAACTTTACTCCATGGTGACTTGATAAGACACAGTGGATTACTTCAATATTTTGTATCTGTGGGTATTTGCTTTGTTACCAAGAATGTGATCAATTTTAGAGACGGTTACACGAGGTGCTGAGAAGAAGGTATATTCTTTTGTGTTTGGGTGGAATGTTCTATAGATGTCTGTTAAGTCCATTTGATTCATTACATCTGTTAGGTTTATTATTTCTCTGTTAAGTTTCTGTATAGTTGACCTGTCCATTGTTGAGAGAGGAGTTTGAAATCTCCTACTATTAGAGTGTGGGGTTTGATGTGCAATTCAATTTTCAGTAGTGTTTCTCTTACATACGTGGGTGCTCTTGAATTAGGGGCATAGATATTCAGGATTGAGACTTCATCTTGATGAATTGTTACTGTTGTGAGTATAAAATATCCTTCTCCATGTCTTCTGATTGATTTTAGTTTGAAATCAATTTTGTTGGACATTAGAATAGCCACACCAGCTTGTTTTTTATGTCTATTTGATTGGAAAACTTTCCCCAAGCCTTTACTCTGAGGTAGTGTTTGTCTTTGTGGTTAAGGTGTGTTCCTTCTAAACAGCAGAATGCTAGATCCTATTTATGTATCCATTCTCTTACCCTGTGTGTTTTTATAGGTTAATTGAGAGCATTGATATTAAGCGATATTAATGACCAGTGGTTGTTAGCTCCGGTTATCTTTCAGTAGTAGTGTTTGTATGTTTTCTTTCTTTGGGTTATGCTGGTGGGGGAGGGGGGTTATCAGATGTCTGTGTTATTGTGGATTTAGCTTCCACGCATTGTGGCTTTCCTTCTAGAATTTTCTGCAAGGCTGGGTTTGTGGATACGTATTTTTAAAATCTGTTTTTGTCTTTGATTATCTTCTTTTCTCCATTAATGGTGAATGAAAGCTTTGCTGGCTATAGTAGTCTGGGCTTGCATCCATGGTGTCTTAGTTTCTGCAGCACATCTATCCAGGACCTTCTGGCTTTCCTGATTTCCATTGAGAAGTCAGGTGTAATTCTGATAGGGTTACCTTTACATGTTACTTGACGTTTTCTTTAGCAGCTCTTAATATTTTTCTTTGTTCTCTATGTTTTGTGTTTTAATTATTATATGGTGAGGGTTTTTTTTTTTTTGATCCAGTGTATTTGGTTTTCTGTAAGCTTCTTGTACCTTCATAGGAATATCCTTCTTTAGGTTGGGAATGTTTTCATCTATAGTTTTGTTGAATATATTTCCTGTGCCTTTGAGCTGAAATTCTTCTCCTTCTTCTACCTCTATTATTCTCAGATTTGGTGTTTACATGGTGTTCCAGATTTCCTGAATGTTTTAAGAATTTGATGGATTTAGTGATTTCTTTGACCAATGAGTCTATTTCTTCAATAGAATCTTCAGCGTCTGGGATTCTATCTTCTATCTCTTGTATTTTGTTGGTTATACTTGTCTCTGTAGTTCCTGTTTGTTTACCCAGATTTTCCATTTCCAGTGATCCCTTGGTTTGTGTTTTCTTTATTACCTCTATTTCAATCTTCAAATCTTGAACTGTTTCCTTCACCTGTTTTACTGCTTTTTCTTAGGTTTCTTTGAGGGACTTATTAATTTCATCCAGCTTTTTGTTTGTCTTCTCCTCCATTTCTTTAAGGGAGTTTTTTACTTCCTCTTTAAGGGTCTCCATCATTTTCATTAAGTATCATTTAAAGTAATTTTCTTTTATATCTTCTGGGTTAGGATAATCAAGTCTTCCTGCTGTGTGTCTGCAGGGTTCCGGTGGTACCTTGTTGCTTTTTAGGATGTTGGTGGAGTTCTTGCATTGTTGCCTTTCCAACTCTTCCTTCAACTCTATGTCTCTTATGTCCACCAAGAATTGGTATCCACGGAGCTTGTAGGGAATGACACGTTGGGGGTGTGGTAGATGGCTGTCTAGCAGACAATGTTAACATGCTTAATATGTGTAATCATGAAAAAGACATAATATGTAAGATCCTTGCCAAAAAATACTTTGGATTTTAATTT
>PVIU01034157.1:0-11631 GCA_004026605.1 Ondatra zibethicus | reverse complement strand
AGAGGATGAGAACCTGTGGATTGCTTCCAGACTAATATGGTTTGATGGACCGAGCCCCCCTGAAAAGTTGCTGTGAAGACCCTCCAAAAATTACTTCGCCCAACTGTTGACTGAGATGAACCTAGCACACAGGATACAGCATGAAAGACCTTATTAACAGCACCCCCAATCAGCAGGAAGTAGTCTTGAGAACTATGCCCAAATTTCCAAATATTGTTTATAAATGTTTCTTTACATTTAAAGGGGGATATGCTATAGAGATTTGCATTGGTATGGATCTTGGTTTATTGATACAAAATTAAGATAACTTCCTAGATGGGCCATTTGTCTTATGCACTGGGCCACCATCTTAGCCTTCAAGCTCTGCCCTGTGTGGACTAAAACACCTCCACGACAGTTTTGCTCCTCTGGTAAAAGCTGAAGTGACTTTATTAACATTTTTTTTTTTGTTGAAATTGGTTTTCTGGAAGGGAGTCCTATTATCTTTATTTGAAGTTTTCCAAAAGTCAATGTTTACCCTAGTAGGCATTATGTAGGGGCTACTCTGTGTTGCCAGAAAATGTCAGACTGAACTTGTTTTAATGAGAGAAAAAGCCTTAGGGCACAATTGGGCCCCCTTTGGCTGCTTTGAGAATGGTCTGTTTGTTTTACATTGGTGCTCCATTGCTAAAGTTCAAGAGGGACTTTAAAAAACTGTGTTGAAAAGATCCAATTTCCTTGCACCTTTTGTCAAGAGTTCAGAGTTACTTCCTCTGTTAGAAAGAACACCAGCTTACCTTAGCAATAGTTAAGAAATTTAAAACCAGGGTATTCTCTTTTCCTCATCTAGAATTTACCAGTAACTTAATTTTCTTCTAAAACGATTCTTGCCTCTGTAGCAAAGAGCCTCAATGTCTTACCTATCCCACACTTATGGTCTCAAATGTGAACAAAATGCGCAACTCCAGAAGGACCTTTCAAACCCTCGTTATTCCTGCTGACACTTATTCCAAGCCAGACCTCCTTGACTTTGGACACTGTAATCTTATATGCATTCTCACCGAATAGTGGTCCCCCCAAAATAATTTAGCACAACTACTGGACTGAAGTGGTTAGATGCATTTGTTTCTTACCTGTCAATTTACTCTATGAATTCCTAAGAGACACAGAACAATGATTTCCTGACCTCTGAATATTAAAATGCTGTATAGTGCTTAACATACACTAGGAGTTCCATAAATTGATTTCCTAAATTGACTTGGACTGACAAATTGCAATCAGGTCATGTTAATTGCTGGCTAAGGTCAGGCCCCCATAAACTGAGGACAGCAGTGAAATGAAGTAATTATTCAGGTCACTGAGGACAGAAAGTGTGCTAATTTGGGCAAAATGAGTAAGCAAAATTTTGCCTAACTGAACCAATCCATCATTTCGGTGCAATGCATAGCTTTGTGTATGGAAAGGTGACCTCAGTGGGGCACCATAGACTCTCCTGTGCTTTTAATTCCAACAGTCATCTGTTTTGTGGCCGTGATACACATACCACACACTTCTGATGCTAAAGACAGAAATTATATCTAAATCCTCACCAGCTGTCTGATAGGGATGTCACTGGGTCCACATAGGGTCAGCTGAGCGCAGTATGTTGATAAACATTTAAAAAATCACATCCCTCTGAAGTAATGAGTCTGGTGTCTTCTTCATACACCAGTTCAGCAGTATGAACTATTGAGCTCAACTTTTAAACATTGTTTCTTTAATTTAACTCTGGATGATCCTCTAGCTGAGAAATAAAGTAGATCTTTCAACCTGTTTACCCTTTGAGATGAAGACAAATCATTACTGAACATTAAAAATTATCAAAGGGCAAACTCGATTTTTTAAATTAAGCCAACAGCTATATTATATTATTCTATACTATATATTTGTTAACACAGTTTGTGTTCTGGCCCATTTGTACTTGGTCTAATCAGAAAAATCAAATTACTCAACCATCTATGCTACAGGTTTTTAATTTTCATGTTTGACTTTTAATCCTTGCCACTTGGGAAACCAACAATTGATTCATGCATGCGTGTGTGTATGAATGTGTGTGTCTGTGTGTGAATGAGTGCGTGTGTTTGAGTACATGTGTGTGAGTGAGTGTGTGTGTGAGTACATGTGTGTGAGTGTGTGTGTGTTTGAGGGTGTGTGTGTAGCTTCAGAATTGAGGAAAAGTGTTTTATTCTTTCATGAGCGAGCACAGCATTTTTTCAATTTACAAGTTAGTATTAATTGAAAGTAACTGAAAAATACTACATTGGATATTTTTACTGTAATCAAAATTAATAGTCACCCAGTGCCATTCACACTCTCAAGGCTTAAAGCAAAGACAAGTACCATTTAAAAATTAATAGCAGCCAAAAACTGTTCAATGAAAACTCAAATTAAGATAGAATTGGAACTTTCTTATATTGTATAGGCTAGAGAGATGGAAAAGAACCTGAGAACTAAGTTTGAGCCTTGATTTATCAACCATCAACTATACAAGAACGAGCAACCCAACTTAACTTCCCATCACTTGCATCTAAATTAGAATAGCTGCAGCTGTATCGATTGCCTGCAGTTATTTCAAGATAAGGCAACACACATGAAAGTACTTTCAAAACCATCGTGCAGTATCCGCCTGTGGGGATTGGACAGTGATGATGATCTGATGGTGACCATTGGAGACAACGCTAATACTCGGCAACTAGTAAATGTGATCATCATACTTACAAATCAATTTTTGTTAGGATTTTGCCACCTGTGAAGCTGAAATGTTTTGTTTTGACACCAAATGAAAAACTTAGTTTATAATGAAAATATGAAAGGACATATATAATACACAGCTGTGCTAGCGAAAGACCGCGGTTCACATTCCTCAAAATTACTCCTTTTCTCTTCAGATTTCCTCTTCACTCTTGAAGGACAAAGTTGTTATCAAACGTCAATCATATTTTATTAAATTGACTGTGAAAAGGGTGAACTGTAGACAAGGTTGTTTTAGCCGTAGGCTTCCTTGATTTGCTTGCTGCAGATGCAATTTCAACATCTACTGTTTATACATCTTTTAAAAAAATAAGATGGAAGAGAAAAAAGGAAATAATTAAATAGTCTAGTACATAAACTCAAATTGGTGTGTATAAAATGAGGTGGCAACTTTCAGGACTTGGAGCAAAGGGATAAATCTTAGACAAGGTGTCCAGCTATTACAACTTACTGTTGGGTTAGGAGCTAATCCACACATCATCCAGTAAATCCACTATGGTTAATATAATAGGAAAATACCTAGAGGATAGTTGCTTTCTCTTCAAAGGCTAGATTTCATAAGTAAAGAAATGACCTTCACCCAGCTTTTTCCCTGTGGATGGATACATACAGCGTGAAGCTTCAGTTTTAAGCTACAGATGAATATTCTACTATGACAAAGCAAGTATTTGTTTTGTTTTTCTACATACCATTAGTTCTCTATTCTCTATTTCCTATAAGACTCTTCTCCAAACATATTACAAGTTGGTAAAAAGGTAGTGACATCTATGTACTTGAGTTAGAAGAAGCAATTATTCTTTAGAAAGGTATTAATGAAGAGTCTTAACCACATTGCTAATTTCATTAGTATATCTCTTAGCAGTCACAAGACCTCAAAAGTATTTTGTTATTTTACAAATCAGGTTCCAGAAGAATCTCTTTACCCACAACAATTTTACATATTTAGATTTATCTACATATTTTTTTCTTTGTGGTACTAAGCATTCGACCCAGATTTTTTTTTGAAAACTAGCCACAATCTTACCTAAGTTTTACCATTATTTTTGCATTTGTAGAAAATATTAAATCAGATCATCTAGATAGTCTATGTCCTACACAAAGCACTATCAAAAGTTTTGTGAGTTATTATTGTATGTGATATTATGTTGTCAAATAAGGGGTACAGTTTCATATTCAAAAGCTTTGGGAAATAATAAATTAAACTTTATTAAGTAACTTTTTCTTCTCTAAATCTCTTAGAGTTAAAATATATTATCATGTTGGATTATCATATATTGTGAGACCCAAAGAACTGTTTATAAAGTTTAATTGACCATGAAGCCCTTCCTTGGGAAACTAAAAAATCTGGAAGAGATGTGGTCAACAAAAATATACTGAAGAGTTTGCAAAGACTTTCTAACACAGTTGTACATTCCTTACAAACCAGGCTACGTCCTGAGACCTGCGCATTGGTGACCTGTCACTGTTTGAGCATCACAGTCTCCTGGACAAATGACACGGCTCTAGTCTCACTTGGCAGTAGAATCTTGCTACAGGCAGGAACACTGTCCTATGCGGCAGACGACTGCAGCTGCCCAAGTGTGGCTTGTGCCACTTGTGTTATTCTATACGGCCACAGAGAACTTATTTTCTTGCTGGCTTTATTTAAACATTACATACAGTTTCTTTGAAATAAAGAGAATTTGATCAGTTCCATCAAATCCGAGAAATATTTAGTCAAATGACAGCAGTCTTACAAAAAATTTTAAGCTACCTTTCTAAACCACCACAAGTCCAAAAGAAGAGAGCAGGAAAACTGCATTTATGGAATTACAAGAACCACATAATTAAGCACCGAATATTAGTATATCCTCATTTCTGCCTGTTCTACATGGACTTGATTCACAGTTTAAATAAAGACACATTATGTCATGTAAGACAATTTTTTTAAAAGTCATTATTTGATCTCTAATAAATATATATTAGCTACCAGTAACTGAAACATGAATTTCTACCATGCATCTCTGACATTCCTGTGCCCAGTTCTCAAGGCGCTGAGCAGTGACACAGTGTTTATAACTGAATGTTATTGGATGGCTCTTTCTGCCTCAGTAGGAGCCCAAATTTGGTGTCAGCCCAAAAGACTATCTGTGGCCTACCATGGTTAGGGATTTTTGTTTTGTTTTGTTTGTTTGCTCTTTTGTTATAATAGGGCGGTGAGCAGGGCCCAGATTTTATCTCTCTGTAGGAAGCTCCCCTTTCTCTAAGCTTTAGTGGAGCCTCCTGCAGACTTACAGTAGCTTCGGAGTGTGTGCAGCGGCTGTGGCAGCTCAACCATGCAATTTTATAGCAGGCAGCAAACAAGGCAGAGAATTCAGGGTTAAAAACTCAAGTGGAGTCCTGTCTTCTGCAGTAATGAAAGCTGACTAAAAGAGTAAATCAAATGGATCTCCTAACAAAATGAAAACAGCTGTTTGGCCTGGGCTGGTCTCTGATTTAGGTTAAGTAATTATTGCTCTAGTGTGGTTCAAGGTTGTTCTGTATTGGTGAAATAAGATATCACATGAAAATCATCCAACTTTTAATTTACTGTAGCATCAGAAATTCCACTGTATAAAAAAATTCAAGAAACGTAATCTTCTAAAAACTTTACCTATAAATGTTTTCAAATACCAATTGATTAAATCTTCCAAGACATAATTACACAATACATAATTACATTATAGTAAGAATCTCTAGTGCCTACGTTGATAAAACATTTTAAAATTTTAGCTTTAAATTAGTAAGTTTTCAAAATTTTACTAAAATGATATATCCTAATTTCCGAATAACTGTAAAGATAGTTTTTATATAGAGATGTTTTTACAAAGAGCAACAGAAGAGCAGCTACCTCTTAGACCCCTGGAGAACTCCACTCTAGTAGTACAAGCATTTTTTTGAGGAAGCCTTGGCATGCCAGTGATGGTTAAGGAGAAAAACAATTATTAATCAAGAAGAAGAGAGAGAAGACATTCTCAAGCAAGAGATTTCTATGATTTTCAATATTCGGAATAAAATAGGTCACACATCCAGAAGACTGGAAAGATGGCTCAGCTGCTAAGAGCACATACAACTCTTGCAAAGGACCCTAATTCAGCCTCCAGCATCCACACAAAGTGGTTCACTTCCATCTGTAACTCCAGCTCCGTGGGAATCTCTATGTTCCACAATCACCTGCACTCATGTGCACACACCCACATCCAAACACACACACACACATTAATCATAACAAATATTTTAAAAATGATCCAAAGGATGGAGATGTTGCTAAATGGTAGAACACCTACCTATTACATACAAGCTGTAGGTTCAGTCACTAGCAACACATACATACACACACACACTGGATATCATGTTCTCCTCGTCTGACTGTTGATGGCACTTTGTAGCCACTGAATGACTGCTTACATGTATATGCAAAGGCTAGAGAGAAAGCTCAGCAATATTTAATTGCCCAGCATGCCGACCACCACCCAAGTAAATGAATATAAGCAGTAACATTCTCTAATTTTCAAAACACTGGGAAAGTGTTACATTACAGAACATTTTAAGTCTATTTTAATTCATTTGTGTACACTTAGCTCGGTTCCCAATGGGAGACAGAAAATATTACATGATAAAATTAATATTCTGAGAGCAGGATATAGGTGGTTAAAAGCTAAGGGGAAGTCTCAGATGTTCTTCTAATAGTTATTATTGCTGGACACAAAGCACAGCATCCCTACCTTTCCAATGGGATCGGGTCTGCTGCTTTCCTAAGTCTATATCTATATATTTATATATATTTATCTTTTATTTTATAAAATTATAATATTTATATTCTCAACAATTAGTTCAACTAGTGCTTTCCAGCATACCAAAGTAACAAACAATAGAGTTTCATGTTTATATCTCCAAAATGTTATGTATCTTTCTTTGGTATCAGCAGTTCCTAAATCGAAGAACATATCATGCTTGGACTTCTTATTTAGAAAGTGAGTTGTAGAACTACACTGACATATATAATTTACTTAAGGATTAAGAAAATATAATAACAAACAATATTTAAAAGGAAGGTTTGATTTTTTTCCTTTCTAATGGTTAAGATTAATAACTAAGATCTTTCAAAATGATGGGGTGCATGAAACCCATCTGTATTTGTGCTGTCAGAAGTCTGAGGAGTAAAGAGAAGAATGCTTCAACCATTGCACAGCCGGTGTTTTCCTTTCATGAGACTGCAAACCTGTATACAGTTCCTACTGAATAAGTCTTTGTGAACAGGTAAATATCATTAATGCAAGCATAAGGAAAACCGGACCATTTCAAACAGCGCCCAAAATTACAAGGTCAGTCTCTGTCCATGTTCTGGGGCAGTTTCCACTGGTATCTATAATCAGGGCAACAGGGAGTCCCTATGCTTAAAGGACAGCTTTCTGCCCTGAAACCCCGAATTTCCTGGCGCTGAAATGCTTCTTTTCTCTATTTCTCTCTGGCTCACCTTTTGAATGATTGTTTAGCTGCTGTAACTTCATGAGTTCCACACTGAGGACAAATATTTTCTACATTTGCATTTTTTATTTTTGTACCATGTATGTATATTCCCTTTATTCTGGGCTAAACACGTAAGATTCTATAGTCTATTACTTTTCTCACCCCCTTTCTTGACATAATCCTGGTATAAGCCTAATTGTCTAAGAAATCAACATACATGATTAGACTTTTTTGTTTGTTTTGTTTTGTTTTTGGTTTGGGAATTATCTTCCTGTTCTTACGTTCAGCTTCAGAAAAGACAGCTTCTGTGGAAAGGGAGAAAACTGACACCCATAGTGACTGTCGTAATAAAGACCTCCTGTCACCAGCGGGTGCTCACTGGGCAATGTTCCTATAACCAATGGCACCACTACCTGATTAGCTCAAGGTCATTGGAGTATTTTATTTTCCTAGAGAGGTGGCAAAGGGTCCTTAAACTCCAGTAGTTTAACACAGAGTGCTCAGATACTTCAGCATGGTTGCCTGAGTTTAGGAATCCTGGCGTGCTCAAACACTTCAGCATGGTTGCCTGAGGTTAGGAATCCTTTCCAACTTGGTTTTGAAACAGTTATCGAACCAAAGAACTCTTTATTAAGAGGCAGAATCCTACTGCAAAGGTGCTGTCCTATTTCCTTTGTTTCATACACAGAATCATTTATTCTCCAAAAAAAGGAGCAGGGGTTAGAAACTCCCAACAACTGGAAATCTTTAACTACCCTCCCTGTCTTTCTCAGGACCCTAAAAAAGAAGTCAGTTCCCCACAATTCCATGCTTCTCGAGGAAGCAAGCTTTATTGCATATGGCTATTGCAGGACTGCATGGCATCTGTGTAGAGACAGAAGATGAAATCAGATAGATGATAAACACAGAGAACCTGACGAATGCTTCCACTTGAAAGCTGAGACGAGCTTATTCCAGCCACTCGGTTTACAGTCTTGCATTCAACCATTTCAAAGCATATTTTTCAAACATTTTTTATTTTCCTCTTATTCCTTTTTAAAAATGTCTCTTTGGTGGTTAAAGGAACAAAGTAACTTCTTAGTTAAAATTTTTGTCAGGTTTTCTAATTTAGGACATAAAGTAGGTACAAGATAAAGAGAGTCCTGAATCCCAGTCATAGTAGGGAACCTAGGAAGCTCTTCAGATATTTATTAGACTAATTTACAGGTTATTTGGTGTCACCAGCCATATCATAGTTTGGACCTGGAATGTCACCTAAAGGTCTATATGGTAAAGACTTGGTCTTCAGCCATAGAAGTATCAAAAGGTGGTGGTACTTCAGAAGGTAGAACCTAAAACGTTAGATCATGAAGTCACACTTTTTTAAAAGGACTTCACAACACCTGTTCCTTCTTCTAGATTTTTTTGTTTTCAGGATCTCATAAAATAAGCATCATTGCTGTGCCACGCTCCCCTCTGCCAATCATGGCTCTGCCTTGACAAAAACCAAGTGGCAAACGAACTGAATATGCTCTGGAACCCTGAGCAGTGTGACTCTTTCCTCTTGTTCAGCTGACTCAAGCATTTTGTCACAGCATAGAAACCTAATGCAGGAACTTTTGTTTTTTTACTTGATGTCAGAAGAGATGTGAAACAATATCTCAGTGTTCATACTCTAGGAATAGTGGCAATCATACAAAAACTAAGGCCTTTATTACATTAAATAAATCTGTGAGTTTAACCTATCAAAATATTTTATAGTAAAATATCCTCTCCTACTTTCAAATGGTAAGATTTTTGAGTTGGGGGGAAAAGGAACTATATTTTCAATAACATTACTTTATTCAACATATAAGATAATAATATATTAAGGCCCAGAAAGGAATAGGGACTTACTCAAGGGTAACGTAGCTGAGTGAGTATAAGTGTGGCTCTTCCTTCTTCTGTGACCACAAGTGGGTTTACAAAAAAGATCATATCTTAAAAAAATCTACGTCACATTTTATCTGTAAGAAACAAAGATGCAGCTGTATTTTTTTAAAAAACCCTGTTCATAAGATTACACATTTTCAACCCTTTGCAGTTCCTCAGCAATATCAAATCTGGTGACAAATATCTTTTCCTGTCCACTCTACATTCCGCTTCCTGTTGCTGCCAATTGTCCTCCTTGCCTTCCCCTTGTAGCTATTGGTGTTTTATATCTGAAGAAATTAAAGTACTACAGAAAATATAACATTTAAATTACATATACTATTTTTATGTTACAGGATATTCTGAGTTCCTGGAATAAGTACTTAGACTGTAATTAAATATAAATCCATCTACTGTTTTAGAATATTATAGAAAATGAAAAAAGATCAGGGAAGTAAATGCAATTATGATTTAGCTATTTTTATAAAATTATAATTGTGGTAAATATAAGTGTTTGTTGTATTTTTTGTGAATATTTGAGTATTCACATTATTAAAATAATGAGCTTATTTTTAAGAAACAATATATGTATTGTGTTTCGAAAGACTGAAATAGGTCCTACATGAAGAGACCATTCTAATCAATATCAGATATAAAAAAAGTAAAATGAGTTGATGTCTATCATCTTTTTTAAAATGTATTATTTTAAGATCTATGAGGCATTTTAAGTATTTTGGGTGTGCAGTTAATTGAGGTATATAGTACAGTGCTGTATGATGGATATCCAGAATTTTTTCATCATGTAAAATGGAAATTCTATCATGACACATCAACAGTATATTTCTTCCTTCAGCCCCAGGCAACAACCATTTTACCTTTTTTTCTATAAATTTTACTGTATAAGAGCTCCTGAGTAAATTGGGTGTGTGGGGATCATGGGAAAAGGTAAAAGGGAGGAGGGAGGAAGGGAGGGGAGCAGGGAAAAATATACAGCTCAATAAAAGCAATACAAATATTTATTGTATAAGTAGAATTATACAGTATCTGGTTTTTTTGTGTGTGATTGGTTTATTCACTTTGCATAATATTGGTATGGGAGTTCCTTCTGTCTATGTGTTGCTTTTATTGGTTAATGAATAAAGAAACTGCCTTGGCCTGTTGATAGGGCAGAACTTAGGTAGGCAGGGAAAACTAAACTGAATGTTGGCAGAAAGGAGGCAGAATCAGAGAGAAGCCATGTAGCCCCACCAGAGACAGACACTGAACCTTGCTGGTAAACTACAACCACATGACGATACACAGATTAATGGAGATGAGTTAAATTAAGATGTAAGAGTTAGCCAATAAAAAGCTAGAGCTAGTGGGACAAGCATGATTTAATTACAGTTTCTGTGTGATTATTTTAGGGCTAAGCAGCTAGAAATGAACAAGTGGCCTCCTCCAACAAACTGGCACACCAATGTGGCCAAATAAATCCACTTAAAAAACTGAGAGAGCTTGAAAAGAAATTCTAGACATAAAAATACAGATTTTAACACAGCTTCTTGCTGTTTTCTGGTGGTGTGCTGAAGCTCTTTTAAGAGAGGTCTTCCAGATTCAGCAGTAGTAGAAAAAAAAAGCTGAGGTTTTGAAATACCAGCTTTCTGGGCTGTGCTGCCAGCACGACCTATGGCTCTTTCAGGAGACCAAGCATTTGATTGAGGTTTGTGAGCAACGTGCTATGGCTTGCTGGTGGCAAGATGGACCAGCAGTTTGCCTAGAGATGGAGCACTGTACATGGCTCTCGGAGGCAGTGAGCAGCTCTGCCATGCAGGACTGGGTGGTGCAATCAGGCAGTACCTTATATACACTATTAATGTTGCAGTTTAAGTTTTTAAAAAGTGCTTAGCATTTTAAGAAGCCGTCCTGGTCAGAAAAGGCTTACAGATACACAATAAAGACAAATTCAGATGGAAAAGATCTCTAAATGAGTCACAGTGTTGGATAAATGTACATAGGCTTGGGAAAGAGAGGGAAAAGAATATGGACACTTATCAAAAGAAGTAAATGTTATTTTAAAAGGTAAAGTTTTTAAAGAGACAGTACAGACAGTCATAGATTAAAGGAGTAAAAAATTAATAAGCCAAGTAAAAATGAAATATACACACAGAGTCTGGATTATGTATATTATTGTATTTTTTTGAATTTTTTGACTTTGAAAGACCTAAGCAACCAACATATATACTTTAAAGTTATTTTGTCTTCAAAATTTGAGTATAAGGATATGTTGCCTTGGAAAAGAGGCTCTTCTTTTGTTTCCACAGAGGATGAGAACCTGTGGATTGCTTCCAGACTAATATGGTTTGATGGACCGAGCCCCCCTGAAAAGTTGCTGTGAAGACCCTCCAAAAATTACTTCGCCCAACTGTTGACTGAGATGAACCTAGCACACAGGATACAGCATGAAAGACCTTATTAACAGCACCCCCAATCAGCAGGAAGTAG
>PVIU01034156.1:0-11632 GCA_004026605.1 Ondatra zibethicus | reverse complement strand
CCCACACCTGCTTCTCTTCACCATGGATTTGTTTTTCCCTTCCTCTCTCCTTCCCACCCTTTCATCCATTTCTCCTGTTTATGATCAACAACCATCCCTGACACTGTCCACCCATGCACACAGCCCTCCAGGATTTTCCAGTAACCTCTGGGGGGCTCCTGCAGCTAGAGGGAGATTGTGAGATTGTGGGATTGAAGAGAGATGATCATATCCACTGAGGATCACCTTCTTTCCTCCCGCATGTCCTTCTCTTTTTTCATCCCTCCTCCTTCTCCACTAATCTTTCATTCCTTCCTCAGATACCTTATCCCCTTCATTTCCTCCATCTCCTTCTCCCCGATTTCCTCTCTCTTCCTCCATCTCCCCTTCCATCTCCTCCTCCTCCCCCACTCCTTCCTCCATCTCTTCCACCTCCATCTCCTCATTCACTCATGGGCACCATTACATGGGTTGTGGCTCCAGACTGAACCAAAAAGGGAAGTGAGCCAAACATTCAGCGCTGCTCCCTGACTTGGGTGCTTCATGAGGAGATCCCACACCTTCCCCGCCATGCCATCCTGACCCCCACACCATGGTCCGACATCGGTCTTTCCTTGACTTGCTTCAGTCAGGCATCTTGTCACACCAGTGAGAAAAGTGACACACGCTACCGCTTCATCCGGTACCGTTTTCCACGGTCAACCAATAAATGTTGGTGTTTCTGAGTCTTGTGTGCCACTTCTCCAGAGAAAGCCAACCAGGAACTTGGGGTGGCATCGGAAGTATGGGGGCCGGTCTTGAGGGACAGAGCCTAAGGGATCTGACACTGACTACATGGAAGCCACCCCATCTACTCCTGAAGCTCTCCTTTGGGGGTGGGGAGAAAGTCCAAAGCTCACTATACATACAGTGAGTCTTCTAAGTGTCCAGCTCCCTCAGACCAGAAGCTGGCTTGAGTCAACACGGCGAGGGTTCTGTCGCCCGCCTCTCCCAGTTCCTCAATGCAGTGAGTTTTAAACACCTGCCAGGACTAGCTACAACCCTTGTGAACGTCCCCATGCAGGACACGCACACATACACCTACAACAGTGGTAGACAGGCATCTATAACACCTACCCATGCCATGGAAAATCCCAGGCAGTCACATCTGCTAGCTGTGATCCTAACTACAACTTGCCTGAGGGTCTTAGAGTTTCCATTGCTCTAAATGAGCACAGTGACCAAAAGCAACTCACAGCTCACAGCCTACCATCCAGGGAAGTCAGGACAGGAACTCACACGGGGCAGGAACCTGGAGGCAGGAGCTGGTGCAGATGCCATGGAAGGTGCTGCTTACTGGCTTGTTCACCCATGGCTTGCTCAGCCTGCTTTCTTCTAGACCCCAGGACCAGCAGCCCAGGGATGGCACCACTCACCTTGGGCTGGGCCCTGCCCCATTGATTGCTAATTAAGAAAATGCCCTACAGGCCAATCTGGTCGTGGCTTTGTCCCAATAAAGTCTCTTCTCAAGTGCTCTAGTCTGTGTCCTGCTGATGTTAAGACCTACCAGCACACCTAGGAAAGCACTCTGAATCCCATTGAGGGTTTTGTCGCGTTCACTTCCTCCTTCCTGTCCCAAGCTAATTGCACATTTGTAATTCGACTCTTGCCTGCTTCCGGTTGGCCCTGTAAAGTACCCCCCCCCCGTGTCTGTCTGGTATAAGGCTTCTCCTGGGTCTCAACTGAGTCCAACTTGCTCTTAGGCAATCTCAGCTGGGCACAGGTCACAGGGGAGCACAGACATAAGCCAGTGTGCCCAAGTGTTCTAAGGGAGGGTACCTGCTCATGAATGGATACTTTGGTGTGGTTCCCCTACTAGAATAAAGCATCAGAGGGCCAGATATGGTGGCGCACGCCTTTAATTCCAGCACTTGGGAGGCAAAGGCAGGCAGATCTCTCTGAGTTTGAGGTCAGCCTGGTCTACAGAGTTCCAGGACAACCTTGGCTACACAGAGAAAACTCAAAAAAACTAAAAATATCAAATTAAAAAAAATCAGGGCTCGAGAGATGGTTCAGCAGTTAAGAGCACCGGCTGTTCTTCCAGAGGACCTGGGTTCAATTCCCAACACCCACGTGTCTGTAACTGCAGTTCCAGGGAACCCGACACCCTCACATAGACATACATGCAGGCAAAACACCAATGTACCTAAAATAACAATAAGTTAACTTGAAAAAAAAAACAAACAGGATGATCCTGCAAGGTCATCTGGTTTAAAAAAAAAAAGAAGAAGAAGAAGTATCTGATTGGCATATCACCATTATCAGCTGGGTATAAAGCCGCTGCAGAAAGGCATCTTTGACTTTTTTCTTTTCTTTCTTTTTTCGGGGGGAGGGGGCTTTTTGAGACAGAGTTTCTTTGTGTAGCTCTAGCTATCCTGGAACTCGCTCTGTAGACCAGGCTGGCCTTGAACTCAAAGATCCACCTGCCTCTGCCTCCCAAGTGCTGGAATTAGAGGTGTGCACCACTACCACCCAGCTAACATTTTTAAAAGAATTCTTCTCTTATACACTACATCCTGACTACAGTTTCCCTCCCCCCACTCCTCTGTTTCCCTTAGAATCTGACTTTTTTCTAGAACATTATTTTAGTTTCTATTCAGGTGTCTGTGTGTGTCTAGGAGGCAAGACCCTGCCTAGGTCCTGCATGCAGGTGGCACCATTCCCTGGGCTGGGGTCCTAGACCGAGCACCAGGACTACCTGTCTCCACTTCCTGACCACAGATGTGATGTAACCGGCCACCTCCAGCGCCTGCTCCCATGCCTTCCCCGCCATGGTGGGCAAGCCGTCTTCTGTCTTCTTCACCCCCCTCTTGTATTGGGGTATAAAAGTGCATGGAAAATTAAACAGGGGTGAACTCCAAGTCAGAATTCAGCACTCAACACAAGAATTCTGCGTTCAGTATTCGCTGAGTTGCCCTCCCAATACTATCCTGTGACTCTGTTTCTCTCTTATCTCTGCTCCCCCTACCTAACATTTCTAATCCTCATGCTAATACCTTGGAATGTGAGAACCCCTCTGTGGCTAGAACCACAGCAAAAGTCACCCCAAAAAGGTGGCTCCCAGCATAGACTGTAGCCTCCAGGCATGAACCTGAATAACCCCTTCCACTGTTAAGTTGCTTTGTCAGCAAGGAGAAAATCAACTTCAAGATGGAACTAGACTTTCCATCCACTCCTGAGACCTCAGACCAGTTAGAAATAAATATTAATTACTTTCAGAGCATGCTCGTTAAGGGAACTCGTTTCCTGCACAAATGCACACCGACGTTTGCCAGCCCCATTCAGAGCTCTACCAAACTCCACTGCAACTCCACAGGGTCCAGCCTGGGAAACCATGGACCTTTTGGGGGTCTTACTTACAGATCCTGGGTGCAGGGTGATGACAGGAGAGAGTGACCGACCGCTATAAAGGATCGTCCAGCATGGATGACAACTTCCGTCTGCTGCACAGATGAGGCCTGTGTCCTCCATGTCTTCCCACCTGAGGCCACAGGCCACATGCAGTGAGGGCAGAATCACACAGAGCTGGAGATGACGGGCTGACATCTGGGAGGGTCCAGTGTGCTTCTGGGCCCTCTCCTCCTATGAGCGAGCTACAACAGGCCCCTTGAGGGACTCCTGGAAGGTGGCAGTTCACTGTACTCTCCTTTCTGGCTTTGGTACCCCAGGGAAGCCAAACACTTTTGTTCACATCTCCGTGTGAGCAATGGGAGAGCTGGGACAGCAGCCCACAGCTCGCCTTCCTCACCCGTGACACAAGCCCTACTCTGAGGCAGTAGGAGGAGGTGAAGTATTTGGGCTGCCCCTTCCGGTCAACGTTATTTTACGTTGTATGAGGGGCTGGGGTGCCAATGTGAGTGCGGTGCCCACAGAAGACAGAAAGGGGCATCAGAGGCCCTGGAACGCGAGTTACTAAGGGCTGTGAGCGCCACGTGGGCACTAGGGCAGCTCCTCCTCTGCAGGAGCATTCGGTGTTCTTAACCGCTGAGCTGCCCCCGCCCCGACCCCAATCTTTTTCCTTTAGGAATTTGAAGCCCTAATTTGGATGTACAGAGACAGCCCTGTTAACAGCCTAGAACTAAGCCTGGGGTACTGGGTTTGAGACACAAAAGAGGGAGAGGTTTTCTTCTTTCACTTCCTAATGCACACATGCCTCCCACTTCCTAAAAGAAACTTCTGAAAAACTTAATTTTCGTATTTTTACCACCAGGTTTGTTTGCTTCTGTGTGTGAGTGTTCACCTTCATGTCTGTTTGTGCACCTGGTGTCCATGGAAGTCGGAAGAGGGCATTGGATCCTCTGGAACTAGAGTAATAGAGCCTCCATGTGGGTGCTGGGAATCCAACACAGGTCCGGTGCTGTTAACTGCTGAGCCATCTTTCCAGCCCTATCAGCAGCTTTCTGTCGGGGTTTTGCACCAATACAGGCCAGTATTGAATTCATGATCCCCTGTTCTCAGCCTCCTAAGTACTAATTCCAGGCCTAAGCCACCACACCTGGCTGCTAAATTTTCTTTTAAAATGGCCTGGGGGAATGGGAGGGTGGGGAGATAGCCCAGAGTTGAAGAGTGTGAACAGCATCCTTGTCAGGTGACTGATGACCACGGCTAACTCCAGCTAACAGGCAGCGCACTCCCGTGCACATACTCATATAATACACATAAATAAAAATAAAATAAGCCTTAAAAAATATGGCCTCAGTCAGGTGGGGATGGTGTTCTCTGCATCACCATTGCCCTCGTCCTGTCTCTGAACATTGTTATTACACTGATGTATGTGGTTCTGTGTGCACATGTGTGTGTAGTGGTTAGAAGTCAATTTGTGGGCATCCATTCTATCCTTCCACCATGTGGGTCCTGAGGCTGGAACTCAGGTCACTGGGGACTTGGTTGCAAGCCTCTTTACCCACTGAACCATTTTGCCAGCCAAAACGCTAATCTTTTTCCATCACCATGGCAACCTGTTTTGAGGGCTGACTGCGCTGATCATTCAGATTTTACAGTTCCATTGTGGTTTGTCTTTGGGGCTTATTTTTCAAGGTTTTACATGCTGTGGGAACAACCTACCATAAATTATGAATGACGTTGGGTCAGTAAATCTAATGACAGGGAAGGGATTCAGGACCTGCACAGCCTCCTTTGCTCGTTCATTCCTTTGATATAAGCCCAAATTCCTCTCAGTTTATAAGACTTGGACAATATTTTTTGAGATAGGGTCGCATGTAGCCTAAGCCGACTTCAAGCTCACTACACGGCTGAGGATGACCTTGAACTCCTGACCCTCCCACCTCCACTTCCTGAGTGCTGGGGTGACAGGCATTTCTCACCACGCCTGGCTACAGAGCTCATTCCTTACTCAGGGTCAGTTTTGTCTCTTTTGCCCAGGGGTGGCTGACCACCAAGCTGTACTGAGGCCAACCATTCTCAGTAAGACAGCAATCTTTAAGAAAGTCTGCTGAGTCTGAGAAAGGAATTGAGTCCAAGGAGAAAAGGAGGACAGGGCACGGTGTAGCCAGAGAAACAAGGAGGAACCAGCAAGAGCTCCGCCTGAGGGAGGGTTCCGAGAGTGTGGAGCCACCAGGGCATAGAGAAGCTGGGGGACTTTGGAGCATGTAGGCAGCTCTTAGGGGGAGGTGAGTTCCGGAAGGCGCTGCGAGGAGGAGCCATGAGGGAGCAGAGGGGTTAAGTAGCACGGTGACAAGACTCTCAATCCGGGGCATCCCCAAGATGAGACTTGTAAGAGAGCAATGTCCCAGATCACAGAGAGGCGTCCCTTTCCACATGATGGGGACCCAGTAGGGTAGAGACAGAGTAGGGAGCTCTGTGGTGACACCCAGTAGAAGGGGACAGGCAAGTGGTTAGGAGCAGGAAGGGGGAGACGGTTGCAGAGGTGCGAGTATCTAAGCAAGTAGAATTGTCCACATGGTGGGGCCCAAAAGGCATTAAAAGGAGTATGTCCACCATGGTGGGGCCCCAAAAAGTGTTTCAGGGAGTTGCTCACATGGTAGGCAAGCCTTAAGTGCACAGCAGGAAGAGAGGACACTTGCTGAATAGGTGAGGAGAGATGGATGGTTAGCTACGGTGGAAGGAAGAAGCGCCTGAAGACAGACCCTAGAATCAAATTTGGTGGATGGCAAAAGCCAGTAGAAGCGAATGATCCAGACATACCTTCAGAGACTCAGATCAGCAGTTCGATTCAGAATGGAATTCCACACTCACCATCCCTCTCAGCCCCAGGGAGAATCCGGGGGTCCGGCTCTACTCCCCACCCCCACTCTTTCTGCCGGAGAACCCAGCAAAAATAACACATGAATAAATTAATAAAAAATGGAAATGCCAGGTTCTCCCCCTTAATCCATAAAGCCTGTTGGCTACCTCACCTCTCTCCTTCCTTGCATGTGTGGAATGCATCTGTCCCTTGTCCTCAAGGGGAAAACCCAGCACATAAAGGATGTGATTCTGCCTCTACAAGTCCACTGCCCACTGATCTGTGTCCTTTGGGAAACCCTCTTAAACCACGGGAGGAAACTTGTTTTAAATGCCACACTCTGGCCAGGGAGCACTAGCTGCTCTTGCAGAGGACTGGACTTGATTCCCAACACCTGCACAGTGACTCACACAGTAGCTGAAACTTCCAGGGGATCCGGAACCCCCTTCTGGCCTGGGCAGTCCCCAGACTGCACACAGTGAGCAGACCTGTAGGCAAAACACACATCTGTGTAAAGTTACAATACATTTTAAATTTTATAAATAGGGTGGGAAAGTGCTTTCCTAGTGTGTCCAAAGTCCTGTGTGCCAACCTTGGCACTAAGAAATAAAATAATGACCAGGCTGTAGTGCCACACGCCTCTAATCCCAGCACTGGAGGCAGAGGCAGGTGGATCTCTGTGAGTTCAACAGCCTGGTCTACAGAGTTCCAGGACAGGCTCCAAATCTACACAGAGAAACCCTGTCTCGAAAAACCAACCAACTAACATACAAAAAATAAATAAAATAATGAATATAAATGAACCGTTTCTGTTGTTTTCTGACGCTAAAAACACTCTAGCCCAGCAGTGAGGGCTCATCTTGAACTCAGATATTTTCTCATAGCGAAGAGAAAAGTAGTGACTCATGCACCTGGTAAGGGTTTTCATTGTAGTTTTGTTTTCATTTTTGCGGAAGTTTTGGAGGGTTGTGGTGGTGGTGGACAGTTGGTTGGGTGGGTTTTTTGGGTTGTTTTTTTTTTTTTTTTTGTCTTACTCTGTAGATCAGGCTGGACTTGAACTCATGGAAATCCACCTGCCTCTGCCTCCCAAGTGCTGGGCTTAAAGGCGTGCGCCACTGTGTCTGGACATCTTTGGAACAGTTTCTGTGTGCTCATGGTATCAGGGCAAAATGGTGTCGCTCTCCTTAAGGAAGACTTGGGAGCCAGATGAGTCCACCCGCTTTCACAGTCACATGATCTTAGACAGAAAGACTTCTGATCTGAAGCTGGGTGCTGGCACACTTGGGGACCAAGGTCATGCACCATTCCGGGTTCAGCTCCCCGCCCCTACGGCCATGCCTTCACAATGCCATCAAAGAACTGTAAGGCCAAATAAACCTTTCCTTAATGTGTCGCCTGGGTCACAGTGTTTTACCACAGCAGCGGGACAGTGACACACGGCCTCACGGGGAACAGAAATGGGCACATACGTCATATATGCCCCTCAAGAATATTCTTTGAAGCCAGGTGATGGTGTGCACACCTCTATCCCCTCCTCTAAGCCCAGCACTCAGGAGGCAGAGGCATGCGGCTCTCTGTGAGTTCCAGGACAACCAGGGTGACACAGTAAGACCCTGTCTTAAAACGCCAAAACAACAACAAAAGTTCCTCTTTGAGTATCAGCATGATGCTTGGTAGGAATTGACAGTGACCAAGACAGACAAGGGTTTGCGTCTGTGGAATACAGAGGAGACAAACCGCAGTGAGGATGCACCGAAGGAAAACCGGGGAAGAAGGCTGGGTCTCCAGAGTGCTCAGATCCATCCCCAGAACCCAACGTCTACAACCACAGCTCCAGGGAGGCTGAGACAGGAGGACAAAGACTCACTGGCTAGGGAACCCAGCTGAATAGGTGAGCTTCAGAGAGCAGTGAAAAGATATCTGATAGCAACTCACACATGAGAAAAGAAAGGGAAAGCAGAGGAGAGGTGGAGGGAAAGGGAGGAGGAGGGGAGGGGAGGCCTGTGGCCCTAAGGAAGGAACACTATGATAAATAATATTGGACAGTCCAAGTTAGTTGGATGGCAGTCAGAAAAGATTCTTGAGGAAGTAATATTTTCTCATGAAACCTGAGAATGAGTTCATTGCATCAAGAGCCAAGACATCGGACGAGGGAATCGTGGTGCAAAGGCCCTGGGGCAGAAGGTACCTGGGAAAGTTCTGAGGGCCTGCCCCAGCCCTGGCTTGATGGTTATAGGTGAGAAGAAAAGGTGTAGACAAGGAAGAGGGAGAGAAGAAGAGGAAGAGAAGGGGGAGACAGAAACAAAGGAAGGGGGAGGGAGGGGGAGGGGAGAAGAAGAGAGGAGGGGGAAGGGAAGAGAATGAGAGAGGAGAGGGAAGAGAAGGAGAAGGAGGAGGGATGGGGAGGAAAGAAAGAGAAGGAGGAGGCTGATCTGGAGCTGTGCCCTCACCAAGGTGCCTCTCCCTGTGGTGGGCTGGTAGCAAAATGATGACTGGCTCTCCCTAGAGTGAGCCTAGATCCGCCCCGTCTCCTGCATGTGCATGTGTGTTTGTGTGAGGGGCAGTCAGTCTCATCTCGAAAGTGACATCACTTGTTGTTGGAGGCTGCTTGTTCGTTTCCCAGCTGCTCAGACTCCCGAAATAATCACACAGAAACCATATTATTTGCAATACTGTTTGGCCAATGGCTTAAGCGTATTTCTGGCTGACTCTGACATCTCCATAAATCTGTGTATCTACACAAAGCTGTGGCTTACCAGGTAAAGTTCTGGTGTCTGTCTCTGGCGGGACTACATGGCTTCTCTCCAACTCTGCCTCCTTTCTCCCAGCATTCAGTTTAGTTTTCCTGCCTAGCTCTGCTCTACCCTATCTCAGGCCTAAGCCAGTTTCTCTTTTAACCAATGGTATTCACAGCATACAAATGGGAATCCCAAATCAATCACTGAGCTCTCATGCAGTTCCCAGCTGTCAGAAATGAGTCACTAACTCAAACACATCAAAAGGAGGAAGTTGGCCTCACCTGCCAAAAGAAGAAGAAATACCAGTTTATGACTTCTTTACCAAATGAGATGTTGTCCTGAGGTGCCACTAACCACAGACACAACTGCTCCCGAAGAGACGCACCAAAGGTTGAATGACAGGCAGGATGCAGAAGATACATGTGTGACGGAAGAACAGGGCTGGAGTTGAGGCATCAAGATTAACATCTGAGGGGCTGGGGAGATGGCTCAGTAGCTGAGAATGCTTACTATGCAAGCAGGGGGCCCTGAGTTCAAACCCCCAGCAACCACGTGAAACGCTGAGCAGGGCAATATGTGTCTGCAGCTCCAGAACTGAAAATGGAAACAGCTGATGAGTGAGCCTCGGACTCAGGAGAGACCCTGACTCAGAGAAACAAGTAGAACAACAGAAGAAAACATCTACATGGACCTTGGGCCTCTGCATAGCATCTGCATGGACACACACGCAAGCCTGGGACACTGCTGTCAAGAAGTTAGTACTAAAAGGCCCTCACACCCCATAGTGGCTCACATTGAACCTGGGATACCCAGGGAACTAGCTCACCATCTGGCTGTTGTGTAGAATTTTTTTCTGAATTGAAACATTCCATCCTGGAAAGAAGCTATTAAGACTCAGGAAGTAACCAGGTGGTGGTGATGCATGCCTTTAATCCCAGCACTCAGGAGGCAGAGACAGGTAGATCTCTGTGAGTTCCAGGCCAGCCTGGCCTACAAAGTGAGTTCCAGGACAACCAGGGCTGTTACACAGAGAAACCCTGTCTTTAAAAAAGAAAAAAAAAAAGAAAGAAAGAAAAGAAAAAAGACTCAAAGACTCAGGAAGTAAACAATAAACAACTCACAAGTCTCAGGGAGTCCCTGAAACTTACAGCATTCTTAAGCCCCACCCTGAGTTACATAAGCAGTGAGGTTGAGAATCTCAGAAAGTCCTGCAGGGAGTTCCAGGGATGCAGCTCTTGAGAGTTACTGTGCTGCTGATATTGCAGTCTTTGAGTCATCTGTGGTCCTATAAGCAACCAGAACAGACAAATTAGTTCATCAAGTTGGACTTTGGTAGGATCATTTCTTTGGTCTGTGGTCAGATCTTTAGATGGGGTGAGCAGAGGTTTTCCCAGGAAAAGTTACCCAGGAACCCCTCAATATTCCTAGTGACCATTTGCTGTGCACACTCCTAATGTTACAATTTGTTTGATTTTCATGCCCTTATTGCTCCCCCAATCCTGTAAGCAACATAATTCCCTAGTATAGGGGGCATGGAGTTCCTGTGCTCACAAATAAGTACTAAGGTTAAACACACAGGGTTGCTCCTTCAAAGGAAGGCACGCATAACCTGCTATCTGCCCAGAAGTCTGTGAGCAGATCTGGTTAATAGCCTGGTGTCCTTTGTAGTTTCTGTGTGGCCAAGACAACGTCTGATCGCCTGCAGAATCTTCTTGTGAGCTTTTCTCAGTCAATCTCAGAACTCATCATTTTTTTTTATTTTTAAAAAAAGTTTATTTTACATACTAACCCCAGTTCCCCCTCCTTCCCCTTCTCCCATCCCCCTCCTCCCCTCCATCTCTCTCTACATCCACTCCTCTAAGGAGGTAAGGCCTCCCTTGGGGAGTCAACAAAGTCTGGCATACCAAATTGAGGCAGGACCAAGCCCCTCCCCCTGTATCAAAGCTGAGCAAGGTATCCCTCCATAGGGAATGGGCTCCAAAAAGCCAGTTCATGCACCCAGGATAAGTCCTGGTCCCAGGGTCACCCCCCCCCACCAACAGATCAAGTCACATAATGTCACCCACATTCAGAGGGTCTAGTTCAGTCTCGTGCAGGTTCCCCAGCTGTCAGTCCAGCGTCTGTGAGCTCCCACTCGCTGGGGTCAGCTTTCTCCACGGTTTTCCCAGTCATGACCTTGACCTAGCTCGCTTACCTGGCCCCTTCTCCCTCTCTTCAGCTGAGCCCCAGGAGCTCAGCCCAGTGCTTGGCTGTGGGTCACTGCATCTACTTCCATCCGTTACTGGATGTGGCTACAGAAGGTATCACATGTACTTTACAGAGTTTTAATGAGGTCACATCTGATCCTTACTTTACTTTGTGCATAGGGATTGAGTCAATCAATTATCACCAAATTGTGCTGGGCTTCCACATGCCTGACACAAACCACTCGGGGTCAGACTTCCAGAGTTTGAAACAACACCAGCCACTTAGTCCTTTTGAAGCAAACTGCCTTTTGCCTCCTGTGGATTGTTACTGGGCAGGCCTTGGAGGTTGCAGAGATCCCAGGGGTGCAGAGACAATTTACCAAGTGACAGACATCCCCTCAACCTTGAGAGGGAAAAAATTCTTCACTTTTAAACTCAAAAGTTTTCAATTTTTTTTAAAAAAAATTAAAATAAAAATAATTTTT
>PVIU01034155.1:0-11239 GCA_004026605.1 Ondatra zibethicus | reverse complement strand
AGATCATTACCTCATTTTTTAATTAGGGTATTTAGAATTTTAATGTCTAGTTTTTTGAGTTCTTTGTATATTTTGGAGATCAGACCTTTGTCCGATGTGGGGTTAGTGAAGATCTTCTCCCATTCAGTAGGATGCCTTTTTGTCTTAATGACAGTGTCCTTTGCTTTACAGAAGCTTCTCAGTTTCAGGAGGTCCCATTTATTCGGCTCTTATTGTCTGTGCCACTGGGGTTTTACATAGGAAGTGGTCTCCTGTGCCCATGTATTGCAGGCTACTTCCCACTTTCTCTTCTATCAGGTTAAGTGTGGTCGGATTAATATTGAGGTCTTTAATCCATTTGGATTTAAGTTTTGTGCATGGAGATAGATGAAGATCTATTTTCATTCTCCTACAGGTTGACATCCAGTTATGCCAGCACCATTTGTTAAAGATGCTTTCATTCTTCCATTGTATACTTTTAGAGAAGCAGGAAATTTTTCAAAACCATCTTACCCTGTCTTGATAAGATTTGACAGTCTTTTTTCTTGTATTTTGCTTGACCAGACCAGACATTGTGCACTTTGTCAGTGGTCGAGGCATGGGTAGTTTCTTGCCCAAAAGCCAGTTGTGCCAAGAAGAAAACAAATTCCAAGTGGAGTGTCTTTGGTGGTCAACACTCTCTTGGGAATAGATCAGTGCTGCCAGGAGCAATTGTGTCTTACATCAACAGAATCCTAAGTTATTTAAATGTCATATTCTACAGATCTTTGACGTGGTTGAAGGTTACCTATCTATGCAGAGTACAACCTCTATGTACCTAAAGAACCTAATTAGTCTGACTAAAAGTATAACAAACATGAATGACTATTGACCTATAATACTTAATACTTATATAATTTAACAATTAAGACTTCATATCAGAATAATAAACAACTGTGTAGTAAAAGAGGGCAATGACCTCAAAAGGTAAACAATGTATAAATATGTTTATTAGAGGTAGAAATATATAATGTAATATGATATATCCTAAGATTGTATCAATATACAAAATGTCTTAAACAGAGGTAGAAACATGCATGCATGCAATCTGACAAAATAACTTTGCATAGGTGTACAAATACTGTAAACAGAAATAGGAGCATATTCAATATAAAAAATATAATTTGAACTTGTATCAATATACAAAAATCTATACCAATGTAAATTTTCCATAAATAATAGTTCACAAATATTCACTCTATTACTCACTATTATTGTTATTACTGAGTAAGTTCACACTAATCTACCTATTATCCCATTTAGTTTTCCCTCTTTTTTTTTTTTAAGATCTCTGGGCCTATATAATTTCTACCCCAACCCCTAACCCTATACGAGTAATAGTCATCCCCTAAATGGTGTCCCTAACCATGAGGACAAACCTTGTTGGGAGAGGGGACACTGTCTTCTAGACTTGCTTCCAGCTGTCATGGGAGTTATGTTTTTTCTAGGGGATCCGAAGAAAATACCTGTTTCATACCAGATGGCTTCTGACATGAGAGTCCCCTCCCCTCTATGTCTAGCACCAGGATTGGAGGGGGATGGTATGGTTGGTCAATTGGCAGGCATGACACTGGGACACAATTTATTCAATAGCTTGATTGCCATTCTGAATTTTAACTTTGGCCCGATACAGTAGGTCCTGCATTCTGTACTTCCCCCAAATGCGAGGACTGGTGAATCTTTTTGACTATGTCATGTCTCATACCAGATGGTTCCTGACATGAAAAAAAAATTCTGGATTTTTCTTTTAACAACATGCTTGGATTTAAAGAAGGATAGCCATTGTCCAACTCCAAATCCAGCTCTTATTTTTAAGTAGAAATGTATATATGTCCAGATAATCAAATTTTACCATGCAGATAATACAGCATCTCCAAATTCTGTAAAGTGGAACACATCCATCTTCCAGATCTTATTCCTTTGAGTACCCTTTGGTTTACTCCCTTCAGGTAATGGTGTTTGGTTATAGAAAGAGCAAGTATGACATTTCTTTATAATCTCCTTAGCTTGCTGCCATGCAATAAAGAACTATTTCTTTAAACCTTTACTATTGACATGATGTTTCTTATCAAATTCTGAGGCCTTTAGCACACTTCCAATTAATAATCAATCAATTTCTGCATTACCTTGTGCTAGAGGACCTGGCAGACCCATATGGAGTTAGATGTGTGTTTTATATATATATGGGACAAAGCCTTTTTCATATTACATCTTGAACCTGTATGAAGTCAATTCTGTATCATCTGGTATAAATTCAGCAGTTTCAATATGCAAGACAACTCTTTCTGCATATTGTGATCAGTAATTATGTTCAGAGGTTCTTTAAAATCCCTTAGTACCATGAGAATAGCATATAACTCTGCCTTTTGGACAAAATTAAAAGGGTTTTGTTCCACCTTACTTAACTCTTCTGATTTATAACCTGCCGTTCCTGATTTATTTGCATCAGTATAAAATGTACAGGCTCCAGTTATTGGTGCATCATGTACAATTTGGGGAAGAATCCAAGAAGTTCTCTTTATAAGGTTAAGTCTATCGCTTTTGGGATAATTGCTATTAATTTCTCCCCAAAAATTAGCACAAGCTCTTTGCCATGTGGTTCCTTTTCTTCCCATATTTTTTTAATTTCATCAGTAGTAAAAGGAACTACTATCTCTGCTGAGTCTATCTATACCTGCTAGTTGATGAAGTCTTAACTTTCTTTTTATAATTAATTCAGAGACTTTATCCACATAAGTTTTTAATTTTTTACTTGGTTTATGTTGTAAAAAGATCCATTCGAAGATAATATCTTCCCTCTGCATTAAATTCCTGTTGGGGAAATTCTGGAAGGCAATATGACTAGAATACAATTAAGATTTGGATTCACTCTATCTACATGTGTCTCCTGTAATTTCTCTTCAATGACCATCAATTCTTTTTTCACTTCAGCTGTTAATTCTCTGAGACTATTTAAGCCTTTGTCACCATCTAAGGTTTTGTTTAAATGAATTATTAGATCAGGTGTTATCCCAACAGCCTCATAGACTGAAAATGTCTCCCCCAATCTATTATACATTAAAAAGGGGGGAACTGAATGGGATAATAGGTAGATTAGTGTGAGGTTACTCACACCATGACTTGTTTCACTATAGTTACTAGACAGGAGTGGGGGGGAATGAAGAACCAAAGTTTTGTCCTCCACTTTATCCTCTGCCTCCATCTTGTGTATTGTGTAAGCTATTTCCTGTAAAACATTCTAGTCCTCAGAAATGGCTAGGGGAAAAAGTAATAGGGTAGCCATCTGGAAAGTACAGATAACTGTAGAATGTCTCCACCCAAAGGTCAGCTGATAAGAAAACTTGACAAGGGACAGGTGAGGTTTGAAAGTAAAATTTCTGAAAAGTCCCTAGACATGAGCCAATCAGGATTGAACCCATCACCCTACACCCTGCTGATGTAACTTTTCTGGTTTTGCCTTTAAATAATGCCCTCTAGAAAGGCAGGGTACCTCCTCTCACTGCTGTGCTGACAAGGTCCCTGATAGTTTGTAACATGCACACAATAAACCTTGCTTTTGCATTTTGGTGAGTTGGTCTCCCTGGTGGTCTTTTGGGGTCCCCACGGACTGGGCATAACAAAAACAATATAGTCTGTTATAACAAATAAGAGGAAAAATTCTAATCAAAACAGCCATGATTTAGTGTTGAATGGATTAACTGAACAAAACAGATGAAGATAGCTACACAGTCATCTAGATTATTTTGAATATGCCCTCCATGATGAAGAACAAAAATGAATAAAAGAATTTTTTTTCTAACAAGTTTAGGGACATGCAGGTAGATCCAGGAGCTCCCAATATCTGTGTGAATGAAAGGTCAGAATAGGCAGCAGAAAAGATGGGGAGAGAAAACAATACCTCTCCCAACCATGAAGGGCAAATATTCTCAAGAGTAAGTGGGGGAAGGGGGAAACTAAAACTTCAGAAATGGAGAAGGTTGTGTGTGCTAAACAGCATAATCACTGGAGGGTCAAAGAACTGGGGAAATGGCTCCCTGGCAGAGAATGTGAAACAGGAAGCCAAAAAAAAAAAAACCCAGGTTTGATCTTCACCAACCCAGTGGGCTTGGAGACATGTCTCTGAGCACATCTTTAATGGTGTTTCTCTTAGCTGAAGAAGAAGGCTGGCCTTGACGGCATGGCACCACACTATGGGCAGAGGTCCAGGACTGAGAGAAAGGTGAAAAACAGGATGACAGCTGAGAGGCAGCTTTCCCCATTCTTCTCATTTCATGATCCTCCAGACATGAGTAATCCATCACCAGCACAGCTGCAAGCTGCTTTCTTCCTGGAGCCTTCCCAACCATGGTGGACTGTTTTCTCAGTGTCTGGAGTAAATCCTTCCCTCCTCAAGTTGCTTCTGTTATGCCTGAGTCATGAGACCCCCCCCACAAGACCATAACTGAGCCACCTTTCAATGCAATCATACAAGGTTTCTTTATTGTTTTATAGGCTTACAAGCATGGGCTTTGTCCCCCACACTGATACAACAGATGATGGAGAAAGGCTCCTAGCTCACAGTGAAGGGGGTCTTTAAAGGGAGAAACTGCAAGCAGTTTGGTTTCCTATTCTCTCTTTCTCTTTGTAAGTTCCTCCCGCACTTTAGCCATAATATCATTCACAAGCCCTGAATAGTCTGTATAAAAACAGCATTCTTCTCCTAGGGCAGCACAAAATCCTCCCTGTTGTACAAAGATTAGGTCCAGTCCCCTTCTGTTTTGTAAAACTACTTCAGCCAATGACAAGAGGGAGTCCTGTAAGTGGGAGATGTAGGTCTCTAGGCATTCTATGTCAACAACTATAGTTTCCCTGAAATAGGAGAAATGCTTACTTTGGGACAGAAGTGAGGCAGTTCCTGTCCCCAAACCTGCAAGACTCATTTCTAGAAGGATACTCAGGTTGAGGTTACTTATGGGCTCCCTTTTTATTCTAGGTAGACCAGCACCCTGTTCCATTCTATCTAGGAAATTTTGGTAATCATAAGGTGACCTGAGCAAGCTGTGGAACAATGGTCTTGTACCCTGTAAAGATTTGTCACTTGTACTGGTTTAATAAAATGCTGATTGTCCAGTAGCCAGGCAGAAAGTATAGGTGGGGAGACCAGAACAGGAGAATTCTGGGAAGAGGAAAGGCTCAGTCTGCAATCATCACCCAGACTCAGAGGAAGCAAGATGAGAATGCCTCACTGATAAAAGTACCAAGCTAACACAGACAGAATTATGGGATAATGTAAGATGTAAGACTTAGTTAATAAGAAACCCTGAGCTAAATAGGCCAATAGGCCAACAGTTTATAATTAATGTAGGCATCTTTGTGTTTCTTTAGGACTGAACAGCTGTGGGACTGGATAGGACAGAAACCTCTGTCAATAAGGGCACACGTAAAAACCATACCTCCTGGCCTTTTTCTGGCTTGTTGCTCTAGACATGGTTCAGATCACAGAAGCAGAAATGCAGGTCAGGCCACAAGGGTTTTGGGTTTGGTATTCGCCCAAGTCCTCATATAGAGCCTCATCAAAGATGAGGGGGAGTTTTTTAATCCTTGTGGCATCCTGGTCCAGGTTAATTGGTCATTAATTCCCATCTCTGGGTCTTGCCATTCAAAGGTGAAATAGGGCTGACTACTGGGGACTAGCAGCAGACTGAAGAATGCATTCTTTAAGTCCAGGATCATGTACCGCTGCCAGTCAGGGGGCAGCGTGCTGAGCAAGATGTAAGGGTTTAGCACTGTGGGATGGATATCCACTACCCTCTTGTTTGCCTCTCTCAAGTCCTGCACTGACCGGTAATCATTGGAATGAGGCTTTTTTACTGGCAGCAGGGGGCTGTTCCAGGCTAACTGCATGGGTCTCAGGACCCCCAAGTTCCAGCAGTTGCCTTATATGTGGAGTGATTACCCTCCATGCTTTGAGGGGCATGAGATATTGATGGACTTTTACACAATCTGCCCTTGACTTGATCTCCACATAGACAGGGGGCCAATGAGATGCCAATCCCATGCCTCCCCTCTCTGCCCATGCTAAGGGAAACTTTTGAAGCCAGTCCTGCATGGAGGGATCAGGTGCCACAGATTTCTGATGGAGTCTGTATTCTTCAGTCAAGGCGCTGGTGACCAAAATTTCTACTGGAGCCCCATTGTGGTGGAGTAGCTTAGCCCCGTCACTAGAGAAATGTATTAGTGCTTTCATCTTTGCCAGCAAGTCTTGGCCCAAAAGGGGATATGGGCATTCCGATATCACCAGGAAAGAACAGGTTAGTATCCCGTTTCTAAGTCCACTGTTCTTTGGGTAGTTCATGAGTAGGGTTTGGCTCCATAGCTCCCTGTACTCAGGTCTTTTTATTAGATATAGGCCCCTCTGGTTTTAACAACACTGAGTTTTCTGCTCTGGTGTCTGCCATAAAGTCAATTTTCTTCCCCTTCACCTTTAGAGTTACCCTGGGTTCAAGCGACGGGGGCGGAACCATGACTCCCCTAATCACTGTCCACATCTGACTGGAGGACTTTGGTCTTTTGCTGCTTCTTTGTACATTTTCTTGCCCAGGATCCTTCCTCCTTGCAGTATGCACACTGATTCCTCCCTAGTAGTCTCGGGTTTTTCTGATCTTTGTTTCTGCCTTCTCTATTGCCAGAAGTTGCTGGTCATATTTCTTGGTTTGAGCCATTTATCTCTCTTGATGTGGCCAAAATCTTGGCCAGCAACCCATGGTGGCCTTCCTACTGTGTCTCTAACACTCAAGCGAGGCTCTTTTCTTGTCTTTTTTCCTTTTTGAGTTTTTTCCTCTGCACTTTCCCTAGTGTTAAAAACTCTCTCTGCCACCATCATTAAATCTCTGATTTTTTTCTCCCCTAGCCTATCTAGTTTTTGGAGCATTTTCTTTATATCTGGAGCTGCCTGGTTCATAAAAGCAAAAATCAAGGATATTTCTGCCTCTGGTGTACACTGTCTCAGGGAGTGTAGTGCCTGAAGGCCTCCTGGAAGTGTTCCAGGAAGGCTGTGGGACTGTCCTCAGGTCCCTGTCTCACATCATAAACCTTACTCATATTAGTCAGCCACCTGACCACTAATTTGAGACCTGCCAACAGAGTCTGGTGATAGACTTTGAGTCTCTCCCATGTTAGCAGTCAGCATCAGGTCAATTGTTGAAACAATGGACAGAGATACAAAGAGCAAGATAAACACAAGGGCTCAAAGAGAGGAAAAATACCTTGAAAACAGAGTCAGAGGTCTGTGGTCTCGATGAGCCCCAGACTCCCATTTCTGGAGTCTGGGGGCTCTAAAATGCCAAGGACCAAGTACTTTGGGTGTACTCCATCCCTCAGCAGGGTTGCTTGGTCCCCACTCCTGTCAGAACCCAGGATATCTCCCAGAGCCTCACCCAAGCTTCCCAGCCTGTCTGCCTAGGCTGCCTGGCTGTTTCAGAAAACAAAAACAAAAACAAACATAAAACAAAAAAACCTACAGAAAAACCAAATTTTCGGAGGATTCCACATCTCCAAAGCAGTCAGAAATGTGAAAGAAAAACTGAAAGTAAATGAAAAGAGAGACAGATAATTGACAGATACAAATGGGAGGAACTCACCAGTCTTTCTGAAACCTTTAGGGTCAGGAGTTCAGGGGTCATGATGGGGGGGGGGCAATCTAGAAATCCCGGACGAGCCCCCAAAATGTTACGCCTGAGTCGTGCGACACCCCCCACCCAAGACCACCGCAGAGCCAACTTTCAGATGTAATCACACAAAGTTTCTTTATTGTTTTACAGGCTTACAAGCAGGGGCTTTGTCCCACACACCAACACAGGGGATGACAGGAAAGACCCCTAGCTCATAGTGGTTTTTTTAAATTTATTTATTTATTATGTATACAATATTCTGTCTGTGTGTATGTGTGCAGGCCAGAAAAGGGCACCAGACCCCATTACAGATGGTTGTGAGCCACCATGTGGTTTGCCGGGAATTGAACTCAGGACCTTTGGAAGAGCAGGCAATGCTCTTAACCACTGAGCCATCTCTCCAGCCCCATGCAGGTGGTTTTTAAAGGAAAAAAACTGCAAGCAAGAAGTTACATGCCTTGGGATAGTTGACTCTAAGTCAAAAGGGGATTTTTGTAACTTTTCACAAAACCACCTGGTAACTGTAAAAAAGCTTGTTTGTCTAGCTTCTGATTGGCTGTCCTCAGGTCTCTGGGCAACCAGGGAGTTTTGGGGACAGTTGTGGCTTTTTCTCTGAATTTACAGATAAGTGGGGTGGGGCACCTGGGGTGGAGTGCCTGCTAGGTTAGACTCTCACAAAGACTGGGCCTGGGTTTAAAATGGCTTTATTCTTGTTTCTTCAGTTCTTGTCTGGTATTTGGTCACAGAGGTGAGAAAGCCACCTAATGAATAGGCTGATGAGTAGAAATTGGGATTCAAGCACTATAAGGGTACAATAAAAAGGAATGATTCTTCAATAAAAGATATAGAGGCTGGAGACAGAGCTCAGGGTTAGTGAGCCTCCACCTGATTCTTCCAAGGAGTTGGGATGACAGATCTATACCACCAGGTTTTGGCAAGAAAATGCTTTATTTATTTATCTATCTTCTTGTTTGTTTGCTTCTTTTTGAGCAGAAAATTTATTAAGGAAAAGTAAAGACCGTCCAAGAATGGGAGAGTCTCCAAGGACAGAATACTCAGAATATCTAAAAGGCAAACTAGACATGTTACTGTGTTCATGAATATTCTGATTTCTTTGGGAAAGTAGGACATGGGACTGGAGAGACAGCCTGTAATGATCTGTCTCTTTAAGAGACAAACCACGCCCACTCCCTCCCCATCAGCTGGAGCAGGCAGGTCTTTCTTCCTGCTTGCAGCCTTACTCCTTCTTTCTGTCTCCCTCTCAGAGAGGCAGCTTCTGTCTCTCCTTTCTCTATCTCTATATCTCTCTCTGCTCTTCTCCCCTTTTCCCTTCCCCCATAACCCACCTAATAAATGTTCAACTTCACTCTGCATGGTGTGCCTATCCATCTGTCTCTTGACTGCCTGCCATTGCCACATGGCTCACACTGGGGATGCTGCCAGGGACCAGCCACCTTTGGAGACCTGCCGCGTGGTCTCATGCCCCAGCCCTGAGACTGGCTGCTCTCAGGACCTGCTGCCCCCTGCCTGCCGGGGATCCTGCAGTAATCTTTAATTATCCATTACATTGGTGCTGAGACTCAAGAGGCTCTCCCGCACCAGTTCCTCACTGGGGGTCAGGATCCTGAACCAGGTATTTTTTCCCACAACAACCATGTTCTATATGCCTGAGCATGATTTCTACAGCGTGATTTCTACTTACACCACCAGCTTCGATTGGTGAGTTTTCCCCATTCTGCTATGGTTGCTTCCCTCAGCTAAAATTGTGTTTGGACTGACCCTAGGTCAGTCAGCCCACACTAGCACTGCATACTTTGCAGTGCATTCAAATGGGGGCCCAGGGTCCCTCAGATTCTTTTTCTTCTTTTTTTCATTTCTTTTCTTTTCTTTTTTCTCCCTCACCATAAAAGGCTGCTTGGAGTGACCTCTGGACTCTCTGGCTTCTGAGTCACCCCTACCAGATCCAGCCAGTCCATAGCACCCCACCCAGGGTCAGGGACACTCGGCCATGAGTCCTGCGGTGTTCGTGCCAATTTGCACCCCGCCTATAGGGGGAGATGTCCTGTTATAGGCCTTGTGGTGTTTCGCAGGTTTTCACAATTTCAACTGTGGGTAACAAGCCATCCATGTCTGTCCCCCACTGGATGGAAGCTTTTTAGAGGCCCCAAAACCACAAGCCTTAATGGCCTACTTCTTCAGCTCTTAACCTCATTCTGCCAATGTCCTGCCAGCTCCAGTTTTATGGGAGCTTTCTAACTACTATCAGCACACAGGCAAATGGACCCTGCCATGGTTACTGCTGCCAACAAGATTGGTCGGATCCACGAGGTGGCTTTTTTCAGTTCCAGCCTTTTGCTCCCCTCTGCAGCTTGTGGCATGGCGGCTCAGCCACAGGGCAGATCATGCCTCTAGGTCTCTCTTATTAAGCTTAAAATCCCTGCAGCTCAAAAATTGTGGCTTTTTCATACAACATGTGACCACTGCCATTTTGATTGGGGTCAGGTGACCTTACCACCATCTTAACTGAGAGCCAGGTCAGGTGACCAGGTTCTCCCATCTTTACTGAAGTATACCCTGCCTTGTCCCCTGGTTTACTTAAGTTTTTTTTTCCACTAAATTCCTCTTGTTGACTCTCTTGCATGTGTGTTTTGTGCAGTGGCTTGCCTTTGGTAGGGCCCACCAAGAGCATCCACTTTCCCCAATTTCTGTTCACTCTCTGTTTCATACATGTAACTTAAATGAACCTATGCTTAATGTTATAATTGTTCATTGCATCTCATTTCAGACTACAAAATCAATGTCTCATGTTTTAAACTGGTATGTACTTTTAAGTCTCTTACAAAAATACTTTATATTTAAGCCATTTAAAAAATATTAAGCTGTTCTCTACTGTTGTCAGTTCTGCTGTTAACCTTCTATTGCAAGCAGTTTTTTCTTCTTTCTGTCTTTTTACAAGTGTAAATCTTACCTGTTAAGTTGAGAGCCAGTGCAGTCAAGCTCGAACACAGCTCTTCAGGCAGAGTCTATACTGTAGTTTTACCTGATAGACAGCCTTCAACTGCTCAGAGATCTGGGGAATATGACATTTAAATATTTAATCATTAAAAACTTTTCATAACAAAAAGAGACAGGTTGGCTCCTAGCAGCACTCTACTTCCTCCAAAGAAGACAGAAGACAAATGGGCACGTCCATCCACAATTCGCTGCAACTGCCAAGTGCTGACCACTGGGAAAAACTGCCTTTCATCTAAACTAAAGATCTCCAGGCATGGACAGAATCACTGGAATCAACAGCCTAGCTGCTCAGGTCAAGGTAGGCTTGTCTTCCTACAGATTTCTTAGCCCACAGGATCTTCTGGAGCCTGTCAGGCCCTGTGCTAAACAGCAGAAGGCAAATACGACCCTCAGTGACCATGAAGGACCCTGAGGAGTAGCTCTGGATGCCAACCAAGTAAGTTCTCTGTCATTTTTTAATCAGTAACTCAAGTAAAATTTTATCCTTCTCAAAGATCTCTGATGCAGTTTGACAGCTGAGAGGTTTTGTCAGTTTAAAAGGACAACCTCACCAAACA
>PVIU01034154.1:0-11619 GCA_004026605.1 Ondatra zibethicus | reverse complement strand
ACCTGTATCATCAGGGTATCTATTATTAAATCCTTAATTGGCAATTCAACTAACTTTGTGAGCTTGCCTGAAACAACCAAGAAGAATACTGAAAGGACTTATGAGGAAGTATTATTTGTATGATACAATGCTAATTAATGTCCTAAGCATACATCTAGTAGGCAGTA
This sequence comes from Ondatra zibethicus, assembly GCA_004026605.1. Lineage (NCBI taxonomy): Eukaryota > Metazoa > Chordata > Mammalia > Rodentia > Cricetidae > Ondatra > Ondatra zibethicus. The sequence continues at coordinate 11,452 of PVIU01034154.1, read as the reverse complement.
AATCTTATTAAGCATGCAATAAATCTTATTCATTAACACTACTTGCTTTTTCTTTTAAACATTATTGTTTTAGACATTTATCCTGACCATGCAGTAGATGTTCCTATACACAAGCAGCTTTTAATTAAGGTCCATGGATGTTTCAATTTGTCAGAGTCAAAGATGTAAAATTATAGGCAGCTTAATTATAAGAAAGCACAATTAACAGTTCAACTTTTGTGATATTTTAGTGACATGATTTAGAATTGTCTTCATAAAGCGCATTTTTTAAAATAAAATGTGGTATTTTCTAAGCTTTAAATTGTTTTGCAAAGCTACTTTCTTTGAATAGATGCCATTCTTAACTTTCTCCATTCTCTCATTTCTCATATCTGGCAACTCATGATCTGAAAAACATTTTCTTATTAAGTATTTCTTACATGCATCTGTTTTTCTGTCAGCTCATTTAATCACTATGGACATTAAGTCCTAGAATTGAAGCAATGAACAGAAGCAGCAGTTATGTTAATGAGTTATGCATTAGTGTTGCATGCCGAAATATATTCCTAAGGAATCTTTTTGTTGTTGCTTGGACGTTTATAAATATAGTGTTAATTTTCACTTTTTTCTGTGTATTTTATTGTGGGTGTAGTGTGTAATTGTTAATGCGTGTACATGTGTGCATATAGAGAGCAGAAGTTGATGGTGAGTGTCTTTCTGCAGTGACTTTCCACATCTAATTTTTGAGACAGGGTCTCTCAATGAGACTAAGATCATAGATTTTGTTTGCTTGTCAGTAAGGTTCAGGAACCCATCTCCGGCACTAGGATACAGGCAGCTGACAAACATGAGGACTTTGTGTGGCTTCTGGGGCTCTAAGCTCAGGTCCTCAGGCTTGCACAGTTGGTACTTTACTGACTCTCTTCCCAGTCAACATTTTTATTTACTTTTTATTCTGTTTTATTATTGAGATTATAATGTAATTACATCATTTACTTTTTCTCTGTCCTCTCCCTAAACTGTCCCATGTATCACTGCTTGCTCTCTTTCAAATTCATGGCCTCTTTTTTGTTAATTATCGTTACTTGCATATTTGTAAATGTAAATGCATATATATTCATAAATATATTCTACTACTTCTGTAAAATGTTAGTTTTATGTACGTTTTCAGGGCTGTCTATTTGGTATTGGATAACTAATTGATGTACTCTGTTCTGGGGAAGACTAGCCCATTTCTCCTTCTTCCAACATTCCTTAGTTGCCTGTAGTTCTTTGTATGGAGTTGAGGCCTTTTGTTCTTTTCTCTATCTACCTTGCCATGCCTATTGATGTTCAGCTTGTGTCTGGATTGTCTTGTTGGGTGTAGCTTCTGACATTCCTATGTGACACAGTCTCCACAACCTTGCTGCTCCTCTGAGTCTTTCAGTGTCTCTGTCCCGTTTTCTACAGTGTTCCCTGAGCCTTAGATGTGGAAGCGTTTTGTAGATGTATTCCTTGGGACTGGCCTCCACAGATCTGCATTTTGATTGGCTGTGGTTTTCTGTGAGGGTTTCTGCCTGTTGTAATTAGGGATTGTGTTGGTTTAGTAAAGTGGTGGTTGTAGGTTTTCCTTCAAGATCTGTGACTTCCCTAGCCCTGGGTCATTGGCTAGGTTTCCAGCACCAGACAGAATTTCCATCTTCTTGATCAGGGCTTAGGTTCAATTAGAGAGCTGTTGGCTATCACCAAGGCATGTGTGCAGCTACTGTGCCCTTAGGGTTATTAGGTTATGCTTGTTATTGTTATGGTTCCCAAATGTCACAGCTGGCTGGGACTGTTGGTTGCTTCCCTCCTTTGGATGCCTGCATGGTGCCTTCTGGCCATCATGGAGGAGGCCGTTCTTTCAGTTCTGCTCAGGGGCCTCTGGGCCCTAGGTCTTAAGTGCATGGTGATTTCATCAATAGGAATTTACCTTCCACTTCTGAAGGATAACCAAGGGCAATAGTAATAGTCTGTAATATTTTGGGAGTCTGTTGGACAATCCTGACCAACAACTCAGAAGAGGTTTTCTTGAGCCTGCTGTTGGAGTGCTTGCTAGGTGACCTTTAGTTCTTAGAGGGAGCATCGTCAGCCCAGATGGGAAAATTTCATTTAAATTATATATGATATTTACACAGACTTACATATGTTATAGGGGGTTTGAGTGGATAATGAGTAGTATTATTCCTTATGACTTTTCTGACATCTTTCTTATTATTTTACCCTCTATCCTAATTTTCATTGACTTATTGAGAGATGACATTTCAATATACTTTACTGTCGTCTAGTATGTTCACAGAGAGAAGGGGGCAGCATTCATTCAGTCGTGCTTTAGATCATTAGCTTTAGAATCAGATCTAAGATTTGAATGTTGGCTTCCTACTTCTAGTTAGGTAACTTTTGCGGGAGGAGATAAGAACTTACTACCTCAGCTTTCTTGTTTGTAAAAGAAGATAATACACCATTCACTAGTATAACTATTTTGGAGAATGGAAGAAATAATTATTTAAAGCAGTTTGAATAGACTCAGGCTCTTAGAGGGAACTGAGTAGAGATTGGGTCTTCAAATCAGGGAGAAAAAAGAGCCTTTCCAGTTCAAGAGGGTACCACAGACACATTGCAGAGGCAGCAACCAGCATTTTCATACTGGCAAGGAGCATTGAGAGAGGGGAGTTGGAGTCCATGAGCCCAGCATGAAAGTTCTGTCCTTAACATTCTTAAAAAGAGGCCACAGGGATGGCACATATCACAAGTCACCTTTGAGACTCTCACTGATATTCCATGCCTGGGGAGGGGGTTGAGATTTATTCTATGGGAGAATTTTAAAGGGATAATATGGGTGACACATAGAGCATCTTGTTTTTTGTTTCATCACTGTGGATAATTATGATTTCTATCTTTTGGGGGTTGTGATGACTAAATGATGAAACAAAACTAACATATTTAGAAAATTGCCTGGTTAATCATAACTGTTCACTAGAAGTTAGCTATTATAAATTGTGAATAGGTAAGTGATTTTAAAGATTCTCTATAGCTTTATGTAATTCCCAATGAAGAGATGCACTTGATTTTATATGAGCACAGAGAGGATGAGAGGTTTCAGGTGAGTCATGATCAGTGATTGGCAGGCACTTGAGCCACTTTCCAAAGCTGACCCAGATAAAGACCTATAGCAAAGAAGATGGCCACTGCAGACATTACGGGACCTAATTCTGAGTCTCAAGAACATTGAAACTTAGGATCCCAGGCTCACTTGGGCAGTTCAGAAATCCAAAAATATGAATGGAGAGACTACATCTAGATCCCCTGAGAAGATAATTTTAGTCCATGACTTGTGTACAGATTACAAAAGATATCTTTCTCTTGAGGATATAATCCTGCTGCAGGACACAGTTTGGTGTCCCTTTGGCCAGATATCTTTGGAGACGATACATCATGGGCAACTGCATTTCTGTGTTACTCAGAGAACATGTACATTATTCGTGGTTATGGTTTGAATTTGGAGTGGTCTTGTGATTTGCTTTGATAAATAGAATGTGATCGATGTAACTTTATGTAACATCTATAATAGACCACAAGAGACTTTTCTATTTAGCTTTTGGGAATCCAGCTCTGGAATCACTATGTAAAGATGCCCAGCTAGCCTACTGGCAGATGGGAAACCTTGCGGAAGAGAGCTGAAGTGTCCTAGTTGACAGCTAGGTTACTGCAGGCTCAGCTCCTTGATTGATCAGATGAGATCACAACTTTCCAGCCATAGAAATGCGGGTCCACATGATCCTGGGAAAGAATAGATGTGTTTTACTTCAAGTCTTGCATTTGGGGATGGGTTCTTATACAGAGCTATATACCCGATGATCCTATGCAAACCAAAACAGAAGGAAGAGATAATTCTCTGTCTACAGTTTGTCTCCAGTACTGACATTCTCTCAGCTCCCAGTGTCATTTCCAGCGATTAAATGTTGAGTCAGGACATCTGTCTTTTACAGACAGAGCCATTACTGCATTATATAGATCCATGTGGTCTACAAGAGCAGAAAACATGATGACAGAGATTTCCAGAATAGTTTCTTATAGACATAAGACCTGGAAGTGCCAGCTGGCTTATTACTCTTCATGTTGCCTCATGCTTCATGCAGACAGTAATAAAAGACTCAGGACTGTTATGAGGGAAGAACAGCTAAGTTCCTGGCTAGTTCTCATTACCAGTATCACCAGGTATTCCATTCTGATGTGGACAATAGTGAATGCATCTGGAAACGAGTGAGTTCTAAGAACACTAGGTAAAATGAAAAGTCACATACTATGATGTGGCTGAACATCTGGTGGAAATGAGAAGAACAGAAATTAGAAATACAAGTGTAAATGCAACGCTCAGGAGATGGCTCAGTGGGTAAAGTGTCTGATGAACAAGCATGAAGGTCTGATCTCAGATCTCTACTGCCCATGTGAAAAGCTGGGTGTGAAGGAGTGTGTCTGTAAGCCTAGCACTGAAGACTGAGGAGAGGCAGGGTTTCCCTGCCCAGTTTAGTTGAACAGTGAATGTCATGTTTACTGAGAGACTTTGTCTATAAAGAAAAAAGTTAAGGCATAAAGGGATAGAGGAAGGACATCTGATAACCCTCCATTGATCTCCAGCCTCCATGTGCTCATGCATAGGCAAGCACACACTCACATTAACATGCACACACATGCAAACATGGAGAGGGTGGAATGTAAGTAAATTAGACTTAGGGAAAGTTAAATGACTGGGCAAATTTTTACTTTTAGATCATTTTTACTGCCTTGTGATTTTATGATTTAATTATTCACTTCAGTGTTCCAGAAATAATATGTGCTCATGTGTGGACAGAGTCTCTCTACAGAGCCCTGGCTTTCCTGAAACTCATCATGTAGGCCAGGCTGGCTATGAATTCACTGCTCCTGAGCATTGGGATTATAGGCACATGCTACCACACCCAGTCTCACAGATAGGTAGGCTTTTAAACAGAGCTCATCTTGGTGTTTAGGAGGTGAAGTTGTTCTTTTTTTCTTGTGTGAGAAGAATGTGTAGGTCTTGGTAGTTTGTTATTAGGCAGCCTTGCTCTTAAGGTGCTCTTGAGACTATTGAAACTCAAAAAGTAAAGTTTTGTTTTAGAGAGTCAATTTTGAATTCTCTTGGTGTGGATTTGTAGATCTTTATCTGCCCTGGTAAGGTGTTAGCAAACATCAGAAAATGTTTATACTTTTGGTAGAGAAGAATTTGAGTAAAATCTCATTGTCAGTTCTGGATGTTTAGTTTTGCAATGTTTTTTGAGTGCCTCTGTCCTTTGTATCAGGTGAAAGAAATAGGATGGGTTAGTTTTAGTTCCTGAGTTACGACAGGTACCTATTGGGAGAACTGATGCTTTTTTTTGTTTTGTTTTGTTTTTGTTTTTCCCCACCCTGAGACAGAGTTTCTCTGTGTAACAACTCTGGCTGTCCTATAGCTTGCTCTGTAGACCAAGCTGGCTTTGAACTCACAGAAATATGCCTGTCTCTGCCTCCTGAGGGCTGGGATTAAAGGCGTGCACCACTACTGCAGGCTTTGATGTTTTTTTTTCTTAAGCCTTGCAAATTCCTGATTTAAAAAAAAAAAAAACCCTTTTGCCCATTTTTACTAGCAGATTTCCTCATCCAGCCTTAATAGGAGCCTGGTCTCACAGCAGCTTGATATTCCTCCCTGGCTAATATCCACGGGAGGCCTGCCTGTGGAGGAGGAGTGTGGGGTGGGGATGGAGGTAGGGAGGAGAGAGGTGGGAGGAACTGGGAAGAGGGGAGGGAGGGGAAACTTTGGTTGGGAATTTAAAAAAAATCCCTTTGTTTTATATGCAATAGAAAGACAACTGTACTATTGGAAGTCTTCTCCTATTCCCAGCTATACTTTGCTGAGATAGGCAGATTGCTTGCCCATACTCTGACTACAGTTATAGTTTGGTACCCAAAATGTGTCCCTAAACTAAATAAAAGCTCATCTTACATAATAGTAGAGAAGAGGTGGACCTCTCAGTGAAGAAATGGCTGGTGGATTCAAAGAAAATTTAATTCAGTTTTGCCAGGCAGATAAAATGTTAATAGATTTCAAAATCTGTCAATGGCTTGGTTTAGTTAGAAGCTACAGAACCAATAATTTTTTATGTCAAAACTGATATTTATGGCATCATCCAAATCTTTCTCTCCATTCCCCTCTTTCTTATTCTCTTACTCTTCCTTCCTCTCCCCCTGCCCCATTTTCCTCTCTGTTAGTTTTTTTTTTTTTTTTCCGATTGGGTCTCACTATGTAGTTCAGGCTGACTTTAACTTGTGATCCTCCTGCCTTATCCTCCTGAGTGCTGGTGGTATAGGCATTAAGTAACATGCCCAGCTCCCTCCCTTTTTTGTGTTATTATGAAGATCTTTTTGTTTTGGAGACTGTAATATGATTGTATCACTTCCTCCTTTTGTTTCGTCTCTCAAAACTCTCCCATATACCCCTCTTTGCCGCCTTTCAAATTCAAGGCCTCTTTTTTACACTGATGGTTGTTATGTGCATTAATTGTTGTTATACACATATACATTTCTAAATATCACCTTCTCAGTCTGTATAATGTTACTTATATGTATGTTTTTAGGACTGACTGTTTGGCACTGGATAATTGGTTGGTGTGCTGTTCCCTGGGGAAGAGTATGTCTTCCACTCCCTGCTCTCCTCAGTTACCTGTAGTCCTTGGTATAGGGTTGAGGTCTTGTGTTCTTTTACCCATTCAGTTCGGCATGTCCATTGGTGTCATCCTTGTTCAGCTCACAATGTTTAGTCATGTTGACGGGTGTAACTTTGATGTTACCAGGCATGAACTCCCATGATCCTCTGGAGTGTTTTGAGTGAACACGAACATATTCTTCATTCTTTCTAAATGCCTGTTGGAACTTCTAACTCTGTTTCTTAATGTTTTTTTAATAGAGCCATGGATCAACAGTCTGCTCCCTGTGTGCTAAGACTGCAGCCTAGCATTGCTAGCCCATAGCACCAAATCCTCCTAATAAGTAATTCAAATGAAAAAATCATAGACATAGACAAATCAACCCTACTGGTGAAGGTATACATCCTGACCCTCCTTCGCCTGCATATTTGGTAGCCTTCTTGCAATGGTGCACAGAGATTGGGAAATTAAAGGTAGAAGATACAGTGTAAGATTTGTGGTCTTCAAAGAATGGATAGGGAAAATGTGGTACATTTACACAATGGAGGACTATACAGCAGAAAAAATAATGACATCTTGAAATTTGCAGGCAAATGGATGGATCTAGAAAACATCATAGTAAGTGAGGTAACCTGGACCCAAAAAGACAAATATCATATGCACTCACTCATAAGTGGCTTTTAGACATAAAAAAAAGAAAAACCAGCCTACAGTTTACAATCCCAGAGAATCTAGACAACAAAGAGGACCCTAAGAGAGGCATACATAGATCTAATCTACATGGGAAGTAGAAAAAGACAAGCTCTCCTGAGTAAATTGGGAGCATGGGGACCTTGGGAGAGGTAGAAGGTGAGGGGATAGAAAGAGAGGGGAGTGAAGAAAAATATATACCTCAATAAAATCAATAAAAAAAGATTTGTGGTCTTTAGCTGTCATTATGCACAAATGGGTAGGTTATGGGTAAAAGTCATAGAGGTTCAACTTCATATTAATTTATTATGATGTCACAGTCACACTTGCATGGTGTGGAACCATTTTGTATCATGGTTCAACCAGCTGCCAAAGAGATAAACTGGGAAAATTAATGAATTGTCAACTCATGTTTATTCTATCTTTAAAATCAGAATAACTGTAGAAAATTTATTCTGTAGAATTATTATCTGGTGAGAAAAAATGGTGGCCCAAGATGTATGTCCCAAAACTAGTGCATGTTGAGTGCTTGCTTAATGGTAAGTACCATTATAGTAAAGATTTTTTGTTCATATATGGAGGAACCTTAAATTTCAATTTGTACACCCATTACAATTATTTAATTGAAGCAATCCCTAACCAGCCAAATCTCAAGAACTTTATCTAAAAGCTATAATATGACCAATATAATTCATAATTAAGTTCATTATTGTTCATTAAATGTACAACAATTGATAATGAGGACAATATTTTAGGGCATGAAGTAAAAGAGAATAAAATTGCTCAGAATAATCTATACTGTTTGAGAGATCTGTTTATCTTTATCAAGGAGAGCCACGCATAGTGTGTTCTCTTGTGTTCGATTGTGGACCTGAGTGATTCCTTCTCAGCTCTCATCTCCCAGGATGCAGAGTCAGCAATGGATGCAGCAGCCACCCTTGTCTCTTTGTACTCCTCTAGGCACAGCATTCACCCAGCATTCCTCCTTGTTCTCTGTCTTCTCTGTAGCTGTGCCTCCTGGATCCTCCTTAGCCGGGAGCCTAGGAAACTTGGGACATCCCAAAGAAGTCTCTGGACCTCTTTAGTTTTCCAGCCATGCTCATTCCCTGGTGATCTCATCCATCTCACACATTTACATGAAGTCTATGTATAGAGGACTTCAAAATTTTGTCTTGGCTATTTCTTTCTTAATTTTTATTTTAGCCTGAAAGTCCAACTCAGACGGCCCAATCAGTTCCCGTGGCCATTCTTGTCATGAGTTTAGTAGAAACGCTTGAGCATTCCTGACCTGATTCATCTCTTTCTCTCACACAGCTTAATGCAGTTTACAATAACATTTTATCAGTTTTGCCATTAGCAAACCCATGTGCACATGAATACCCCAAAGATGGGATATGTTCTGAGAAATACACAGCTAGCCATTTTCTTTCCTGTGCAGTGATCACAGAAGGTACTTACACATAACCAGATGATACATCTATACCACTGTACACTGGGGTTATGTGGTATAGGCTGGTGCTCTAAGGACACAAACGTGTGTAGCATGTTGGTGTCTGTTTATTAAAGGTGATTGTGACACAGTGCTAAATATCACATAAATAGAAAATATAGCAGGAAATTTCTGACTCCGTTATAATTTTACTCGACCACTGTCTTGGAACAGGCTGAAACTGTATGGAAACATTGTAATGTGCTTATTGGGAAGAATTCATTTTCACACAGCACCACCTCCACATGACTATTCAGACCACCAGTGTCTCTTTCACCAGCTTCTGTCTTATTTTGTTAGGCTTTTGCCTCCTTATACCAAAGCCTTCTTAGGGAGATTTAGCATGCCATTCCCCCTTCCAAAGCCTTCAGCTGGCCCCGTCCCTCAGTTGAGAAACGTCCTTTAGAGACCTAGGGAAGCTAGCCATCCTTTACTTTCCAAACTCATCTTTATACTTTCTTCCTGGCTCATCCTGTCCCAGCTAACCAGGTCTCCATTCTGACTACCAGAGTCTGATGTAAACTAAAAGAGAGATTTTGCAGTTGTTTAACATATATTCAGGATCGAGAGAAGCATCTGGTCTGAAGTGAGCACTGTCATTAAATATTTATTGAATATATGGTGAGACAATTTTTGAACTCACTTTCTTTTGAGCATTTCAGAGGGCACTGTACAAGGCATCGATGTCTATCCGTCTTTACAGGAAGGCTGACAATGGTTGTTTTCTATCATAAGGCCACTGACTTCCTCTGTCATGATTATTGACATGTTTCCCTGACTCATTTGCTCTCCAGAACTTGATGCCCCTTATGCATCCTGTGATGCATGTAGCTCTTTTCTGCTAGTCTGGACTAGTTCTATATATTGCCTTGGAGGGGAAAAACAAAACCAAACCATCTTTTTTTAATTTTCTTGCTGTATTTTTCATTTGAATTAAACATTATTATAAGGAAAATGCTAGGGCCCAAAATGATAGCATGTTTCAAGTAGGGTGCCAGTAGTCGCTCTAAAGGATGGTGCTCATAACCCTATTAGTTCACCACAATTTAAATCTCCCCTCAAAATCACATGGAACCCAGAATGGGTGTCCCTGTCCTTGGAATTAGAAATGACTTTCTCTTGTGCAAACCCACCATCCCACACAATTCTAGGGGAGATGGAAAAGAATATAGAGGGTTGATGATTTAATACTTCAAGAGCTATGCACGTACTCATACTCCACTTCCTGGAATTTAGTCATACCTGAGTTCTGACATGGTCCTGGGAGATGAGTCATCTGTGAGCCCAGGAAGAAGCAGCCGCTCATTTGCTGATGACTAACCTAGAGTTCTTGCCAAGCTTTGTGTTGCCTTCTTTTCTTTCGCTCCTCATGCCAAACTTCTGATTTGTCAATCCTCTTCTTCATTAGTGGTTAATAGAATCCCAATACTAAAGGTCCATGCAGTTCACTAATTGTATCCTTAGTTCTACTAAATTGGTAAGGTGGGTCCGCTATCACAGTTTATTCCATGTACTTAATGTATACTAAAAGATAACTTAAAGATCACCTTATAGGCTAGGAAATTAAGACACAAAAAGGCTAAGAAACCCAGTGTTTAGTTCTGAAATTAAGATTTGAGCCAGATTACCATAACCTCAGAGTGTAGTTTGTTAATCAGACAGGCACTGCCTCTCATATTTTGAAGAGGTAGACAATAGTTCCTGTACGACACTGCTTCTCAAAGGGCCATGGGGAATTTGTTTTTTTTTTGTTTTGTTTTGTTTATTTTCCCCCATATTCTTTTATTTTTCCATTCAAAAAAAGAATTACATTTCCTCCCCTTCTCCCAGTCCTCTCCCGCCCCCCCCCCCCCGCTGCTTCCTTAAAAGAGGGCATGGTGCCCAGCCCTGTGGGAAGTCCAAGGCCCTCCCCCCTCTATCCTGTCCTAGGAAGGTGTCCATCCAAATCGACTAGGTTCCCAAAAAGATAATACATGCAGAGGAGATAGGTCCTAGTGTCATTGTTGATGGCTTCTCATTCTGCCCTCATTGGCAGCCACATTTAGAGAGTCCAGTTTGATCATATGCTCATTCAGTCCCAGTCCAGCTGGATTTGGTGAGCTCCCATTAGATCAGACACACTGTCTCAGTGGGTGGACCAACCCCTCGCGGTCCTGACTTCCTTGCTCATCTTCTCCCACCTTCTGCTCTTCGACTGAACCTTGGACGCTCAATCCATTGCTCTGGTGTGAATGTGGGTCTCTGTCTCTATCTTTATCCATCGGACGAAATTTCTATGGATGTGATCAAGATATTCATCAGTGTGAATATCATCAGTTTTTTTCACATTTAATTTTTTATTATTGCATTATAAATAGTACCATTCAAAATTTCCACCTTCTCCGCTCCTCCCATTTCCCTCCCGCTTCCCCACTCCCCCTCCCCTTTTCCCCTCCAGTCCTAAGAGAGGGCAGGTTACCCTGCCCTGTGGGAAGCCCAAGGCCCTCTCGCCTCCATCCAGGCCTAGGAAGGTGTGAATCCAAACTGACTAGGATCCCAAAAAGCCAGTACATGCAGTAGAATCAAATCCCGGTGCCAT
>PVIU01034153.1:0-11640 GCA_004026605.1 Ondatra zibethicus | reverse complement strand
AGGCCCACCCCCATCCCTCCTGGCCTAGGAAGGAGTGCATTCAAAAAGACTCGGTTCTCAAAAAGTTAATACATGCAGAAGAGATAGGTCCTGGTGTCATTGTTTGTGGGTTCTCCATCTGCCAACTTTCGCCGCCACATTCAGAGAGTCTGGTTTGATCATATGCTCATTCAGTCCCAGGCTTGTTATGATTTATCTTTAGTTCTAATTCTGTGCAGATGTGTGATTCTGTGTGTAGGTGTGTACGCATGCGAATGCAGGTGCCAGAGGGGCCAGAAGAGGGTTTGGGGTCCTCTGGAGCTGGAGTTATAGATGATTGTGAGCCTTCTGCCACGGGTTCCCCATGGGACTTGAATTTGGGTCCTCAGCACTTCTAACCACTGAGCCACCTCTCCAGCCCTAAAGTTCTATCTAGTGCTCTCAAATTGTGCCTGGTCTTTTGTTTGTTTGTTTTTGTTTTGTTTTGTTTGAGACAGGGCACCTGATAGAAAAAAAATAAACCAAGCTGCTTTTTGAGGAGGCCACTCCCTCCATCTCTGAAATACTTCAATTCCCCAAGAAGATAGATTCATGATGGTTTGGTTCTCAACTCTCATCCCTTTCCTCTCTGCAGAGGGATTTTCTTGTGATCCTCCAACCTCTGGACCAGGGCCCAGAGGGGAATTTCTAGGGTGTAGGTCAGAACGGGCTGGAGTACAGGGTGAAACAGAGGGAAAACAGTAAGGCCAGGGCCTCATGGGAGCTGGCCACTCAGATGTGTGAGTGAAGGCCAGGCTCTCAGGAGAGGCAGGTGGTGGATCCAGCACTTGGCAGATAAGTACCTCTTTCCTTTACAGGGAATCAAAAGCTACTTCAGAGAGAGGAATTCCTGTGGGAACCAAAGCAGGGAAGTGATTTTAAATCTGCACAATAAACTCCTTCAAGAGTAAACAGTGGGGCCAACTCTAGGAAAGTTTAACTCTACAAAGGCCTCTAAGCCCATCTGGCTACTCTCTATCCCAATGGGCACTCGAAGCCTCTGCCTGTCCCCTCACCCAGGGCCTAGTAAGACAATTTCTTCTCAACCTCTTTGGTTTCCAGCAGGGTCTGAACTCTCTCCCCAGCCCTAATGTCAGAATAAGAGAAAAACAGCCCCAGAACTTACCAACAAATTCCGGTGTTCCAAAAATGTTTTTAAATTCAACTCCATCTTCTATTTCATGAGCCAGGCCAAAGTCAATCAGTTTGATGTGTGGAATGGGGATTGTCTTGTCTAACAACATAATGTTTTCTGGCTGGAGGACAAAACAGAAAGAAGGGAAGATAGTAATTAGAGTGTTGTTTTGTATTTTCCTTTTGGTTAGGGTGGGGTTTTGTGTTCTTTTGGGTGGAGGGACTAAAACAGCAGAGTTCTTGCTTTTCTGTGAGCTCAAATCCAGCACCAAGGGTCAAGGGTCAGTTTTTACTAACCCTGTACCGACAGCAAAACTAGAGAACTGGGCTCTAATGTCCTATCTCTATCTGACTGGAAGATCCCTTCAGTGTGGTTCCCGGCTTCCTCATCTGCCAGATGGGGCCGATCAGATACTTGCAGCCTCTCCTATAAGCAAAGCCACACAAACTTTACCTCGGGTCTATAGGCGGTGTACCAGCCTTGACTGTGTAACCTCCCTCTTTCCTCTCGCCAGTCAGCTTCCTGTTGACTTTCTTTCAGACGAACCAACTTCTCTCTGTGTGTTTAACTAATTTTGGCTTTTGGCAGGACACAGAAACGAAATGCACCTGATTTCCAGGGAAAATACCAGCTGCCCAAACTATTTCCGGTCCTGAAACAGCTGCTGGCCCTGATACAACAATGCAGGCTCAGCGGTAAGAGAGGAGATGCTGACTAGATCCTCACAGTCCTCCCATCATCTGCTTCTCAGCTCTCAGGGAAGCTGGGGCAGGGTCCTGAAGTCTGCCCTCTTCATTGCCATCTAAGCCCCAGACTAGACAGGAAATGGGCAGGTCCACACCTGCTTAGCCATTTTCCTCTACTCCTCCAAGGACTGTCTTAGATTCCGTTTAAATTGGACTGTTCTGAAAACTTCATCCACACAAAACCTTATTGCAATGTTCATGGCAGCATCGCTACAAGAGCCCTAAGGTAGAAAATGCCCATCAGCTGATGAAGAGACAAAGGGTGACAGACCCACACCACATATAATATCCACACAGGAAGACTTACTTTTTTTCAGACTGAGGCAGAATCCAGGATCTTACTCATTGAGATAAGTACTCTTACCAGCCCTAAGAATTCTAATTGATGATAAAAATGAATAAAATAAAAAAAATAAAAGGGAATAAGTACTGATCTATGTTACAATGTAGAGGAGACCTGAAAGTGTTACACTAACCAGATGTCAGGTTGCATGTCTGAAACCCTAGCACCTGAGATACTATGGAGGAAGACCTGAAGTGAATTTGAGGTCAGTCTGGGCTACATCTTAAGTCTCCTCCAAAAGAAGGAGGAGGAGGAAAGGGAGGAGAAAGAGAAAGAAAACATGCTAAAAGAGAGAAACATATACAAAAGGGCACACAACACAGGATTCTGCTTATAAGAAATACACACAAAGTATACTAGCAATTGAGTGAGACTTGGGGAATAGGGTCAGTGAGGTGGCTCACCATGTAAAGTAGTGGGTCTCAACCTTCATAATGCTGAAACCCTTTAATACAGTTCCTCATGTTCTAACCATAAAATTATTTTAATTGCTACTTCATAACTATAATTTTACTACTGTTAGAAATTATAATGTAAATATCTGATATGCAGGATATCTGATATATGACCCCCCAAAGGGATCGTGACCCCACATGGTGAGACCCACTGATGTGAAGGAATTTGCTGCAAGTCTGATGGTGTAAGTTCCATCCTTGGGCCCCATATGGTGGAAAGGAGAGACCTGATGGCACCAAGTTGACCTCTGACCTCCATATGTGCTCTGTTACACATGCATGTGCACAAATACACACATAAAAATATAATAAAAATAATTTTTAAAAGACTGGGGAATAGGTAGAGACTGCTAATAAATGTATGGTTTCTTTGGGGGTGATAAATATATTCTGAAATTAATTCTAAAACTATCCTGCAAGTGATTGTGCTTTGTAAAATCTGTAATTTACACACAGCCAGTGAGCTATTAGCCAAATAAACAGATGTTAGACAGGCTCTCAAAAGAACTGAGGATACCCACCTTGTGCCTTTGCTTACAGCACTGTCTCTGCCTGGGGGGGGTGTCTCTGGTCCTCTAGCTTCCAGTATAATCCTGGCAGGACTTGCTCAAACCCTCTATCCCCAGAAGACATTCCTTATGGCCCCAGGCCCTACCTGACTGAGCAGACCTTGGTCACCCCTAGGCCTCTGCTTGTTCAGACTTTTTTCTTAGGCCATCTGGCTACTGTCTCCAGTCCAGCAGGCCCTCCTTCCTGACTCTGGCAGAGCTATCCCCATCCTTGCAATGCCCTCCCACCCCAAATGCTGTGTGGATCCCTCATGGTAACACACTGAGCATGATCCTAATTCTTAGCTAAATTTACACTTAATCTGGATTGGTCACCCCCCTCCAAACAGATGCACCATGTGTCTCTGGTTCCCTGAGGTCTCTGTAACCTCCTGCCACCACAGCTGGAGACTCCAGGGAGTTGAGGTCCTCCCTCATAATTTTTCCACTTTCTTTCTTTTTTTGGTTTGTTTAAATAACACATTTTCTTTTGCATTTTTAAAGCTTGTTTATTCTCCTTCCTTTCTGGAGATTACTCCCAACTTTATTTTGAAAATGTGTCAAAGTCCTTTCCCAAGGCAGATTAGATTTTTAGCCCCTGCTGAAGGAGTATGAGGGCAGGAGAGGTCAGGAGACAAGACCTATGCAGGTGGCCCATTCCACTGTCCCTGGCCCAGCACTCTGGTGTTTGTCATAGCAATACTATGCTATTCTCTGCACTGAGATACATCCTCCCTACCAGGCAGCTTCTCTTCTAATCTACCCACATCATTGTTAGGAACTTCTCCAGGGCCTGAGCCACTCTTGGGCTGAGAGGCCATGCCCCAACAGAACCCAGCACAACACCACAATGAATGCAGTAGGAGCCATGGGCCACAGAGATGGACACCCCAGACCTGGAGATTCTTCAGGACTATAGAGCAGCAGAGATAAGGCAGAAAAGAATTGAGGCTGAACTCTCTAGGGCAGTGCCACCCTGGGAGAAAAGACAGCCACAGGTCTTGTTATCTACTCATGTCTGTAGCTCACAGTGCAAAGGAAATGGTCTGTCCCCTGGCTTAGAAGAATTGCAGAAGACTGCATTTTCTTACCCATCTGTTTCCAGTCCTGCCTGGAGAAGGGCTGCTTAGAGCACTTCCCCTGCCCTGCCCCCTCCCCAAAGCTGGCGATGCCCATTCACATTTCAGTTAAGATAGCCAGTCTCCTCCAAAAGGTCTCCTGATGGCCCCTCCCTTCCCAGATCCCCAACACCCGCACTTCCCCATTACGGCACTTCCTTCACTCCTTCATTGCAAACTAGAGCCCCTCTGTTATCTGCCGCCCTCCAATGGGGCTTCAAGCTTCTAGCATCTCCCCCGAGCTTAAGATAGAGCCCTAAGAGAAGGTTCCCTAAGAGAAGACAAGTGCCATTTATTAAGCCCATGCAATGTGCAGGACCAAGTGCTAACTGAACACATGGTATAGTTTACACCTCACTCAACTGCTTCAAGCAGCGGATGTTATCCTTCCTTTCTTGTTGAAAAAGAAGCCACGCCGTCAGCCAAGGGACTTGAGGATTTAAACACTTATATGTCAGACCTAAAGCTCTTGCTCCCACCCTCTAGACTAAATATCCCTGTCACTGCTTGAACTGGGGAATCCAGGTGGCTTAGTGTCTGGAGCAGGCACCTGCCTGCCACCACAGGATGCCAGTTCTTCTGTGAATGCTTTCATGAAGATGAGCATCATCCAAACCGTGTCCCCAGCCTGGCTGTGCCCTCATCTCAGACCAGAAAACCGAACAGAGAGGAGGAGTGCTTGGAAAGAGGGTTCAGCACTGGAATTCTTTTTGTTTGTTTTGGTTTTTCAAGACAGAGTTTCTCTACATAGCTCTGGCCGTCCTGGAACTCACTCTGGAGACCAGGCTAGGCTCAAACTCACAGAGATTTACCTGCCTCTGCCTTCCAAGTGCTGGGATAAAGGTGTGCACCACTACTGCCTGGCGAGGACTGGGATTCTTGTTCCCAGCTCACCAGTTATTCAATGAGCTACATGAATTAGATGGCCCTACAGACCTGGACCTGCCCTGACTGGGTGCAGACAGGCCATTGGCTCCCTGCCACCAAATGATATTGCTGCTTCCAGGCCACCAAGGGAGTCTAGGCTGGCCAGGGAACATAGGCTCTCTTATCTGGAGTTTTCACAGGACTTCCTTCTGCTGCTCCAGCATCCAGTAACAGCTTGACCATTTCCAGGAGCCAGAGACTCATCTCGGTGAGAACATGATCTTGGTACTTGGTGAGTATCCTCAGAAGTAGGTGCTACTAGCATCCTCATTGCACAGATGCAGGAAGCTGAGGCCCAGAGAACTAAAAGACTTGCACAAGGCCTGTGGGCTCATAATGGCAGGAGAACTTCCCTGGTAGTCCAGCTTCTAATCTTATCTTGTTAAATATCGCTGCTGGTCCCAGTGACCGTAAAAAGCTCATTCTGACGACTGAGGCACTCATATCCCTGCACCAGACCCCATCCCCAGTTACCTTCCCAACTTTGCATCCCACGCCTGGACCTGTTCTCGTTCCCCACAGGGTGGATACCACCATCTCAGAGACCTCAGATCACCTCTGGTCCATCCTCAGATGCAACTCTATTCTTTTTCAATATTTTATTTAATAGGAATACATGTATACAATGTTTTGGTCAAATCCATCCCACCCTCATCTTCACTGAGTCCATTGATCGCTGCTGTGCTTGTATGCATAGGTGTGGAGCCAGCTCCTGGAGCCCGAGCAGCCTCCCGGAGTGCATCCCTGAATAAAACACTCCTGAGCTGTAAGTGCTACTTTTGCCTGAAAGCCTCTGCTATTCTTCTCCATGCCCCATGACCCTGTTCCTTTTACTCCCTTATTTTCAAGGCTCTAACCCTCCAGAGCCAACCATACTTACCAGCAGGCTTCACTGTAGGCTGTCTCTCATCTGTAATGACACTTTTCTAGGTAAGTGGCCTTTTCCCTAGGGAAAGCTGATTAATCCAAGGTTCCTGGCATTGCCTCTGCTATCTTGCTTGCTGCAAGATATTCCATTAATATCCATGTAAATGCAGTGAAAGAATTCCAGCCAGGGTTTCCAGCCTTCTCTGCCTGGTGTTAGCCCTCCTGCCCAGAGAGCGGTTAACAGGGCTAAGGTATGGTCTGACAGGTAGCCCGGGGTCTGGCAAACCTGGAAACCCGGCAGTGCTCCAGGTTGAGATCTCTGATTCCACCTCCCTGAACAGAACACAGTGGTAGAAGAGAGCCCGAGCCTAGGGCTGGGAAATAGTTTCAGGTTCACAAGCCAAGGTGTTGAGCTTAATAAACAGACCCCTTCCCAACTCTAAGTGAGGCATCAGATGTCATCCAGAGGCCCTTTGAGATACAGGTTTAGCAGTTTTGATGTGACACAAATGTCCGAGCTAGCTGGGCAAATTTCTGCTGCTCTGAGCCCCAGGGCTGGACATGAAAAGGATCCTGTCTCTCTGCCTCAGGTCAGGAAGGAAGAACAGTCTGTAGTAGTCTCAGCAAGTTGGGCCCCAGCCAGACTACCCCGTGGGCAGTACAATCCTACCTATCCCCCTTACCCCGTCACCCTCCTCCAGCGGTATTCACTTTAGCCAGGTACTTAACCCACACACCTGACATCACCTCCCAAGTACGGCTGGGGGAAGGCTCCACATTCTTTAGGTGCTGCTGCCCGGCCCAGAATCCAGAGAGCTGCTGCTGGGGGATGGGGTGGGGTGGAATTGCCCCCACCTGTCAAAACAAACATGCCCAACTTGGCCTGCCACACAGGCAGGTACCCCAGGAAAGTCAACAAGTCCCTTTATGTCCTAGTAGATCCTGCTGGGTGGTGCCTTTTGTGGAACCGAATGGAAGCTAGCTGGTCCTCCAAGGAGGACCCATGTTTCATGGGACTAGCACAGCATGCTCAGTGGTTGAGACAGGATGAATGTAACCTCGGGAACTATGTGGTGAAGAACAAAACACAAGGGCACGGTGTCAGGCAGGTCTGGGTTCACCTCTCAGCTCTGCCACTAAAAATACGAGACATGGGCACAGTCATTGGTCCTTCTGGGTGCCTCTCTTTCTTATCTATAAAGTGGGTACATGCCTAGCAGGTCATAGCATCGTTCTGAGGATTGAGAGGAGCAGTCCATGCATGGGGGGGTTCAGTGCCCCGAGAGACTGCAACATGTTGGCTATGCTCGCTCTGTTCGTAGATGGTAGCTCTAAGCCCTCTCTGGGCGTTCAGCCTGATTCTCTCTCTGTTCAGTCAACTGAGTTCACGAAGAGCACACCCTTACACAAACCATCATCCCCATCTCTCATCTCTCCCCACCCTGTTTTATCCGCCGGCTTTCCAATGTTGGAGTCACAAGGGATCTCAGAGGTCATTTCGTTAGTCATGTTGCAGGGAAGCCCAGGGAGGTCAAGAGGTTGCCAAAGTCACAAAACAAGGGGCAGAGCTCAAGTGCAGTGACACGCAGCGTGGTGTCCTCCCCAGGTGCCTCATGTGGCCTGCCTGCTGCTGGGTGAGGCTGAGGCCCAGCTGGGCTTGTGCTATGGGGACAAGAAAACTTTACAGGCAATCCAAGCCCAAGCCCAGATTGGCCAGGGACCTCTGGGCAACCTGAGAAAGCAAGACTAATCATAGGCAACCCTGACCCACAAGCCTCCAGTGTAGCCAATGCCCGATGTCCCATTCTGTCTGCCATTCAAAGATCCCTGACCCCACCGCCAGCTCAGCATTTACTTCACCCCACTACGTCCTCCGCCCGAGCGGCAGTCTATTCTGCCAGACGCCCCCATCCTAAGTGCTCCTTTTGCCTCACTGCCCAAATTCAACACCCACACAGGAATGTCTGGGACCCATCCCTCCAACACACCACCAGTTCCCACCCAAGAGTCTGAGTGATCCCTACCCAGGCCTCTGGCAGAGCATCACTGGGGCGACGATAATTACTTCCTTCCATGTCCTGCCCACGCTGCCCCAGGAGGGAAGGCAGGGGCTTTGCCTCTCACAGCTATCTCCAGCATCTGAGAGCGGCCAGCCTCGTAGGAGCTGTTCAGTTACTGGTTACAAGTAAGTGAACGAATAAACCCACAGTCACATAGCACTTCTCACACGTCCCGTTTCAGAGAGTCAGCGCAGATAATGGCGAATGGCACAGGCCTTGGACTCGCGCGCCATTCTGCCACGAGTAGCAGCCTGACACCGGGCAAGCTACCTAACTCATCTCACCTATCAATTAGGGATAATAATAAAAGCTACCTCCAGAGCAGTGTTTTGTCAACCTTCCTAACGTTACAACTCTCTAAGACAGTTCCTCATGCTGTGGTGACCCCAACCATAAAAATTACTTTCGTTACTACTTGAAAACTGAATTTCACTACCATTACGAATCGTAATATAGATATTTTTTTCTGGGTGGTCTGAGGCGACCCCTGTGAAAGGATTGCTCCACCCGCAAAGGAGTCATGACCCACAAGGTGAGAACGGCTGCTCTAGAGGCTTACTAGGAGGGTCAAGCATGATGCACAAAGTGGCCCACGGGCGTTCTCCTCAGCACTGTGACCATCTGATTGATTCTCTCCCTCTTAGAATAAGGACATGATCATCTGCCATCCTTCCTGGCACCACCCAAAGCCTGTCTCTCCTAGGAGTCATCACCTAAATCTGCAGCCCAGGCTCTTCCTTTCCCTGGCAACCATCTCCACCTGAAGTGCCACTGTGCCCGAGCATTCTGGGAGTAAGTCTTTTGTTATTGTTTGGTCTTGCTTTTTGAGACAGGATCTCGCTCCATAGTCCAGAATAGCCTGGAATATACGGTGATCCTGCCTCAGCCTGCTGATCACTAGAAGTGACAGTGATGAGCTACCATGCAAGGCTTCCCAGAAATGAGTCTTGCTTCGCCCACTGCATTAATAAGGAAATAGCATACCTTCCCAATTTTCCTCACGGCATCTTGCGAGCAAGCCATGTAGAGTGTAGAGAAAAACTTAGTTTACAAAGCCATCACATGCATCTCGCTTAATCTCCACTGTTTGAGGCTAGTCCTGTCAGGATTCCAGCCAGAGAGATGAGAAAGGCAAGAGATCAAGGATTCGCCCAAGGAGTCTCAGCCAACAGTGGGACTGCAGCTGAGCCTTCATCCTACGTGTTTCCCACCCCTAAGCTGCCTCTCTTCCTCTAACTGATGCAATCATGTCCTTGGGATCACCCCAGCCTGCCGGCACAGTGGCCATTTCACATTGGCTCTGGCATCTCAGTGTGCCACCCCAGCTCCAGAAGAGCCACAGCTATGACTTAGGGAAGGGCCTAACTCTGCTTAGATTTGCCAAGTCACAGCCTCCAGGCACTCGCCAGCAGAGGGGCCACTGTGTGCTCTGACCTCTTGCCCTCTGTTGAGAAAGGCAGGCAAGAAGATCACTGCCTATCCTATCTCTGCTCGGCTGGGGAGGAAGAGAAGTAAAGATGCGCTTTGTTTAATTTTTGTTTTGAGAAAGGGTCATTCCCTTATGTGAGGTTTAGCTGGTTTATCTGCCAAATGGGAAAATGAATATGGTTAGGTTAGGTTGTTTTTTTTTGTGTGTGTGTGTGTGTGTGTGTGTGTTTCCAGACATGGTCCCTCTCTGTAGCCCTAGCTATCCTGAAACTCTCTCTGTTATACTAGGCTGGCCTCAAACTCAGAGATCTGCCTGTCTCTGCCTTGAGTGCTGGGATTAAAGGTGTACACACCCCTATGGTACTTAAGGAGGCACAGTGAAGTCCTGGGAACTTCCTAGTGACCTTTCTCCCCTATGGTACAGCCTTAGAGTTTGCTTCCCAGCGCTGCTGCAGGGATGACATGCGTAATACATGTAGAGCACCAGCAAACCTCACATGGTGCCACCATTCCCTCCAACTGCACTTGGTGTCAAGCCTGGGAGCTCATGCATGCCCAGCAAATGTCCCCCAGTGAACTCCACGTCTCCAGTCCTATTACTATAGGCATGTCACTGTTCTTTTTATGTTTAGCCTTCACATAGTAAGTGCTCAGTGAATGCCAGCTGCCATTATGATTCCATCACTGCTACCACCACAGCACTAAAGCCAACATTATCTTGCTTACGAGTACCTTTGTTTACCAGGTCTCGGAGAACCAGGAGGCAACTGGCTCATGGGAGTGGGTCATCAAGTTGATAGGAATTTTGTGATTGTTAAACAGGGCTATTTATCAAAAATTGAAACTTAAATAAATTGAGCTAAAAACTAGAAATACTTAAGACTCACAATTTATCTTTTATAGAACTCTATTTGAATTTTTTTTGACTATTTTGGTAACTCCCACTTGTATCTGTCTATCCCATGGCAGTAAGAGACAACAGTATGCCTCTGAAATTGGCCACAGTGCATATATTGACCACAAAACTGAAACTACAAGTCAGCACTCCAGTTAGCTGCTGCTGCTTCTCCTTCTCCTCCTCCTTCTTCTATGCTTGTCTATGTACCATGGGCTTGTAGTGCCCAGAGTGGCCAGAAGAGGGCAATGGATTCCCTGGGACTGGAGTTAAAGATGGTTAAGAGTCACTTTGTGGGAGCTGGGAAGCAAAACCAGGTCCTCTAGAAGAGTAGTCCATGCTCTCAAATGCTAAGCCATCTCTCCATCCCAATCTATTGTCTTTTCTATTGAAGGCATTAAAAGTTCTGAAAATTGCTTAATAATGCAAATTAAACATAAGAGGGTACCATTTCTATAGGAATTGCTTTGTGAACAGTACAAAAAAGTAACTATGCTTCTGATAGCCAAAGATTAGTGTCCAAATTCAGTAGAAAAATTTCTCATGTCATTTGCTAAATAAGTAAATTTTCCTATGATTTGTCTCATTTTCATCTCATTTAATATAGATCTCATTTAATATAATTTACACTCCTATCAAACTATATTCATATGCTGGCACCAGCCAAGTACAAGAGTCTAGCAAGAACCAAGGGAAATGCTTTTCATATATTATATGAAGATCAATCTGCTATATAGGATTTACAATAAAAATTGTATATTATTTCACTTATTAAACTATGTGCCATAAACCTTCATATCAATAAAATTTATAATAAACGTGTAAATTGTAATATGTGTATATGTATGGTAATTGTGTAAATACACACATTTTCCCAGAGAACTCAATGTCATAAAAATACCCTTGCACAGGGTCTAGTGTGGTGGCTCATCTGTATAATCCTAGCCCTAGAGGCAGAGGCAGAAAAATTGCTGTAAGTTAAGGCCATCTAATATGATACCCTGTCTCAGAGAGAGAGAGAGAGGAGGGAAAGAAGGGAGGGAGGAAGGGAAGAAAGAAAGAAAGAAAGAAAGAAAGAAAGAAAGAAAGAAAGAAAGAAA
>PVIU01034152.1:0-11644 GCA_004026605.1 Ondatra zibethicus | reverse complement strand
GTCTCCACCTGATTTTGATTTTGTTTACTTTTTTTGAAAAGTTTTTTGCATTGCCTTTATTTATGTGTATATGTCTATGTGAGTGAAAGTCATGTGTGTGCAAATCCTAGTAGAAACTGAAAGAACTGGAAATACAGATATTTGTGAGTTGCTCTTCACAGGTGCTGGGAACTGAATTCAGGTCCTCTGGAAGAACAGTAAGCATTCTTAACCCTGCATCATGTCTCCAGGTCCATCCATGGGAAATTCAGTATGAAGGCAGCTAAACTGAGAAGAGTTCTCTCTCTCTCTCTCTCTCTCTCTCTCTCTCTCTCTCTCTCTGTCCTTTCTCTCTTTCCTTCTCTCTCTTGCTTTCTTCATTTGTTTATGTTCTTCCCCATTGACTTTTAAGAATCTTTTCTTCATTTGTTTTTAGATTTAATTTTATGTGAATGAATGCTTTGCCTCCATATATGTATGTATACCAGGTGCGTGTCTGGTAACCATGGAGATTAGAAGAGGGTACTGGATCCCTGGAACTGGAGTTAGGATGGTTGTGAGCTACCATGTGTGTTCTGGGATTTGAATCTGAGTCCCTTGCAAGAACAACAAAGTCCCTTACTGAGCCATATCTCCAGCTCCTAGACACAGCATCTTATGTAGCACAAGCTAGAAATTGTTATATAGAAAAAAAATAACCTTGATCTTCTGACCCTTTTGTGTTTCCCCCGGAACTGGAATTACAGGGCTATAACAGCAAGCCCAGACTATGCATTGCTGAGAATGGAATCCATACTATCCAGGACTACATATATGCTAAGCAAGCACTCTCTCAACTGAACTACAACCTTATCCTGGGTTTTCGATGGTGATGTTTGTTTGTTGAGAGAGTGGCCCAAGTAGTCCAGGCTGGCCTTGAATGGAGGCTGGCCTTGGCTTCCTAAATCTCCTGTCTGCACTTCCCAAGTGCTAAGATTTCTTAGTTGTGCATCTGGCTGATGTCCTTGAAGGTTTAAAAAAAAAAAAGTCACTGAGCCTCTAAATCTTTGAACACAGCAAGTGCTTTGATCTCCTTGCCCCTCCCCCTTTCCCACAGGTATGCCCCAGCCAGCTGTTCTAAACCGGTCTCAGAATAATCTTTACACACTCCTAAAGAGTGAATGGTTCCAGATGGTGAATGCCCTTGATTCTAGCACTTAGGACGCAAAGACAGGTGGATCTCTATGAATACAAGGCCAACCTGTTGTTCTTAGTCAGTTCCTGGTTATTCAGGACTATATAGTGAGACTTTGCCTGTAATTAGTTAATTGATTGATTGGTTGATGGTTGATTGATTTAAAAAGTGAATGATGGGCTTAAAGGAAGTTTGGAGGATCCTCTCTCATTCCTCCCTCATCTCTGCATCCCTTCCCTATCCCCAGGCCAAGGTGCATCTAGAGAAACTAAAGATCCATGAGGAATTTGAACATGTGCGCCAGAGACTGGAAGAGGAAGAGAGATTCCTCCTGTTCAGGCTGAGCTTGCTGGAGCAGGAGGAAGTCAGGCAGATAAAAGAGTATGTCACTGACACAGATGGACAGCTGACCATCCTCAGAAACCTCTCAGAGTCCCTGAAAAATAGGCTCCAAGCACCATCCATGGAGCTACTGGAGGTCAGTCTGTTGGTAACTGACTCTCTCTCTTTCTTTCTCTCTTTGTTTCTCTCTCTCTCTCTGAATGATACTTAAAAATCTATATTATTCTGTGGCCTAACAGCTTCTAGTATCTGACTCCTCCATCTCCTTTGTCCCCTAAAATGAAATTTTGAGAAACTCCTACCACTCCCTGAAAGGACATAAATGTCAGATACTTTCCTTTCTTTGGGGATTTGCCTGAGGCTACGTCAACCCCATCATAGAATCCATGACCCTTACCTTTCTTACTTTAAGCTATTGCTTTTGATAAAGGTCCTTCCTGTCCAGGTTTTAAAGGGAAGCCTGTTGCTCCCCACAAGACTCCATTTGTATTGTCTCTGACATAATCTACTGTTCTTCTCTATGCTGTTCCACCCTAAGGCCCAGTGCTCACCATGCCCTTTCTCCTAATAAGCCTCATGTACGAGATGGGGTTTCTTTATTACTTTTTATTGCCTTCCTGAACTAATCCACCAATTGCCACACTGCTTCTCCTAACCTAGCTGTTCTCAACCTATGGGTCTCGATCCCTCTGGGGGATCCGCCAGCCCTTTCACAGGGGCCACCTAAGACCATCAGAAAATATCAGATACTTACATTCCAATTCATAAGAGTAGCAAATTTATAGTTATGATGTAACAACAGAAACAATTTTATCATTGGAGGTCACCACAACGTGAGGAGCTATATTAAAGGTCAACAGCATTTGGAAGGTTGAGAACCACTGACCTAACCAAAGCTTCTCTCATAACTCAGGACACTGAGGCAGGAGGATTGTTGCTAGTCCAAGTCTAACATGAAGACCCTATCTCAAACAGCTGGGCATGGTGTCTCACATCTGTAATCCTAGCACTCCAGAGGTAGGAGGCTTCCCTGGACCACTAGAGTTCAAGGACAGCCTGGACACACACACACACTCGAATAGAAGGGAGGCAAAAAAAAAAAAGAAATAGAGTCACAAAACATCTAGGGCTTTTTGATCTTGTTCTTTGAGGCAGGATCTCATGCAGCCCAGGCAGCCCGGCAGTGTTAGGACAAAGGTCATGTGACCAAGGGTAACACTGAATTACTGATCTCCCCATCCCCTTTCATGTGCCACCGCTCCCAACTCACAGATTAGAACTGTAATGTAGGACACATATGTTACTTAAAAGCATCTCTCAGACTCATTGTGCAAAGGCACAGTGACCAAGACCCACACGGTAGAAGAACAAGGCCAATTCTCACATGTTTTCCTCTGACCTCCTTCTGTAACTCCAAATACAGCAGATCTGATCATTCTGCCCTTGTAGGGTACCTGCATTCTCATTTACATGCCCTCACAGACACACATATACACACAATTTAAAAATAATAAAAATAGAGCTGGAGAGATGGCTCATCGGTTAAGAGCACTGTCTGCTCTTTCAGAGGTCCTGAGTTCAATTCCCAGCAATCACATGGCAGCTCACATCCATCTATAATGGTATCTGATGCCCTCCTCTGGCATGTCGGCATATAAGCAGACAGAGCACTCACACATAATATATATATATATTTAAATTAATAAATTATTTTCCAGATTATTCTTAAAAATTAATAAATCTTAAAAATAAAATGCAATGAAAATAAGTATATTTCAAGCTATATTTCTAGTAGCTACATTAAAAAGAAGAAAAAATGAATCAGGTATAGTGGTACGCCCTTAATCCTAGCACTTGGGTGGCAGAGGTAAGTTCATAGTCAGCATGGCTCACAAATGGAGTTCCAGGCCAAGCAGGAAAAAAAAATCAGATAAAAGTAATTTTAATAAAAACACTTTAAACAATTTTAATTTAATCCCATAATCCAAATGTAATCATTTCAGCCTCTTTGGACATATTCCATATTCCTTATTCGTGGTTTTTTATTTCTGAGTGTTGAACTCTTTTTTTTTTGCACATCTCTGTTTAGATGCTAAATCATCAATTGCTGAGGTAAAATGTAGTTAGTCCTACTAAATCACTAAAGTTGTACTTACAATGCTTTAATTTTTAAATTTAGATTTAAAATAGTAAAAATTAATTGGCGGGGAGGACTGATGTGTTAGTGCATTCCTGTTCTCCAGCGCTCAGGAGTCAGACACAGAAGAATCGGTAGTTCAGGACTGCTCTTGGCTACACAGAGAATTTGAGCCCAGCCTGAGATACATTAAACTGTCTCAGATAAAAACAAACAAACAAACAAAACCAAGAGGGAGGTATAATAGGACACACAAGTGCCAGGACTAACACACCTGGTTTCTGTTTTTGTTTATGCTTTTTTTTTCTTTAAAGAACCATGGACAGCCACTCCACCTTTGTCCTAACACTGCCAAGTTGAGCTCCCTGGCTCTATATTAGAGGCAACTCCCATCTCCCAAATGTCACTCTTTCTTCTATACTCACTCTGTTTCTCCTGAGGTTTAAACACTATCCCAACTATATCAGGACTTTTGGGAGTAGCAGTTTGGGAGGTGGGGAGAGAGAAAACCATAGGCAGAAACAGACAGTCAGAGACAGCAGAGACAGAAAGACAGAGAGAGGAAACTGAGGGTGGAAAACTGGGGTGTTCTCACTCTGCCTCCAGCTGAGTCTGAACCCCTTCTTTGTGCCCGTGACTCAGGCAAGCTCTGATATTGTTCTTTCTTTCTCTTCCAGGGCATCAAAGACATCTTGGGCAGGTATGATAGGCATCCCAAGTGCACTGTGCTTTTTGGTTCACTCACACATACAACATTCAACATATATCCAAATATGTTCACATCCTCCAATAACACGGCTATAAACTCTTTAGGCTGCAGGTGGGGAAGACCAAGCTGGCCACAGTAGCATGTGGTCAGGTGGACACAGCTCTTTTCCAATACCCAGATTTAGAGCAGCCTTTTAATCCTCAGTTGCACTCCCCCCCCATATTCCTCTTGTTCAAGGGGGTGAACCCTGGGTTTCCTACTCTACCTCCCTACTCCCTGTCCCTCAACTCTCCTCTGATCAATCTCTCATATTATTTCAATAATTTCATGGGTTTGATCTGTAGTCGGAAGCCACTTGTTTGTTTTCCTACCTACCTAGACTTCCAAAATAATCACACAGAAACTATATTATTTAAATAACTGCTTAGCCAATCACTTAATTGCATTACTAGCTAGCTCTTCCATCTTGTATTAAGCCATTTCCAGTATTTTATATTTTACCATGAGGGTTGTGGCCTACAGGGAAGGTTCGAACATGTCTGTGTCTGGTGGCAGCTCCGTGGTTTCTCCTTGACTTGGTCCCCTTTATCCTAGCATTCAATTTAGTTTCCCACACCTATCTCTACCCTGCCCTATCAACAGGCCAAGGCAGTTTCCATATTCACCAATGGTATTCACAGCATACAGATGGGATTCCCACATCACCTCTCCCTTTCTGTTTAAATAAAAAGGAAGGTTTTAAATTTAACATAGAAAAAATACATATAACAAAACAGGTATCAAGCAAGAATTACAGTTACAATATTTATACTTTATCTTTTATCATAACTAAGGAAAACTATATCTATAACTATCTATTCTTCAACTCCATCAAAGACTCCAGAAGGATATAATATTACCTAAGTAAACAGGAAGTGCATTTTAAGCAACTCCCAGAACTCTAGAATTGACAGAGACATCTCGCTGCCTGGACAGTCACCCAAAGTTCTTCTGTACCTTTGGGGCATCCATCTTCAGCCTACAGGACCACTGTATCCAGCAGACTTTTTCATAATTCAGGAAATTTTAAAGGCAGTCCTGCCTATATTGGCAGTTTATCAGTCACTTTCTATTGTGTCCAGCAGAATGTCTAGCATATGCTTAGATGAAGCAGGAACACCAAAGGATCATCTTACCTTCATGCAAATTCAGCAGTAATTTCTATGTGGGGCCTGCATGTCTAGTTCATACAGCATAGTATCAAGCAGTCCAGGAAAGTGCAGTTCCTTGACAAAATGGCTAACCGATGCCATAAGGAGCCTCTTCAGTACCCATCTTCCTCTTGAAGTAATTGGAGTTTCCAGGAGCAGATGTGTCTCATTGTCATGAAAAGTCTAAATTTTTAAAATGTTTTAAATGCCATATTCTGAATGTCTCTGAAAGACTTGAAGAATACCTATCTAACTGAAATATATCTCTATATATTTAACTAACATGGCTACAAGCTTGACTATTATAGATGATTACCTATTAACCTATATTTTTAATTATACATTACATTTTTAAATGAGCTGCACAAACACAATACCATAATCAAGAACAGAAATATACATATAACAAAATTGTCCTTAAAATTATATCAATAACCCAAAATCTATACCAATGCAAATCTCTGTAGCATATCCCCCTTTAAATGTAAAGAAACATTTATAAACAATATTTGGGAATTTTTGGCATAGTTATTTCCATACTGCTTACTGATTTTTGTTGGCAAAGTATTTTGGGGGGGTTTCATGGAAACCTTTCGGGTGGTCCATCAAACCACATTTGTCTGGAAACAATCCACAGGTTCTCATCCTCTGTGGAAACAAGAGAAGAACCTCTTTTCCAAAGCAACAAATCCTTAGACCCAAATTCTGAAGTCAAGATATCTTTATGTTGGCTAACTTAGCATCAATACAGTGAAATGTGTCTCTGTACTTAGCTCCTTCACAGTCAAGAAATTCAAAGAAGATACAATAATATACATAATCCAGACTCTATTTGTATATTCCATCTTTATGTGGCTTAATTTCTTACTGTATTACTTTTTAATATTTATTTTATTACTTTATTCTGTGACAGTCTGTACTCTTGTCTCTTTAAAGACTTTTTTTTTTATAAACCATTTACTTCCTTTTATAACTCTCTATACACTTCGTTTTCTTTCTCCCAAGCGTATGTACATTTTTTAAACACACTGTGCCTCATTTAGAGGTCTTTTGTGTCTGAATCTGCCCTTATTGCATATCTGTAATCGTTTTCTGAACAGGATGACTTCTTAAAATGCTAAGTGCTTCTTAAGAACCTAAGTGGCAGCATTGCTAGGACAAACAAGGCCCAGCTTGCTTGCTCTGCCCAGTCCAACATAGTGGAATTTCTTCACTGCCTCTGAGATTGCTGGGTGGCAGCCACACTCACCATCTCAACTCTGATAATGAGTGGGCCCATGCTGCCACCGAGTAACTTGCAGCACACTGCCCAAAAACCCTGTTTAAAGGCTCGGCCTCCTGAAAGAGACAGAGTTCGTGCTTGCAGCATGGCCCACAAAGCCGCCATTTGAAGACTGCATTTTTTTTATGCTACTGCTGAATCAGGAAGACCTCTCTTAAAGGAGCTGTGGCATGCCATTAGCAAAATGCTAGCTACCAACAAGCCATGATTAACTCTGTTCTCTTGTGTCTAAAATTACTTTTTACTTTCTCAGGTTTTATGTGGATTAAACTGGCACACACTGGAGCACTAATTTGTTGTATTGAGGCCGCTTCTTTGTTCCTGGCTGCTCAGATTCCTGAAATAATCACACAGAAGAGCAATCTTTTCTTTCCCAGCTTCTTTCCCCTCCCACATTCTTCTTGGTCAAGGTGGTGAACCTTGGGTTTCCTATTCTACCTTCCTACTCTCTGTCCCTTCTCTCTTCTCTGATCCATCTCTCATCTTCATTTCTATATATTCTTGGGTCTGATCTCATTCAGCCCCCCATTCCTGTTCTGGCCCCCTTGCTGTGGGACAATGGTCTTATATCCTGCAAAGTTTTATTAGTTGTACTAGTTTAATAATATGCTGATTGGCCAGTAGCCAGGCAGGAAGTATATGTGGGGCAACCAGAACAGGACAATTCTGGGAACAGGAATGCACACTCTGCAGTCATCACCAGAAACAGAGGAAGGAAGATCAGAATGCCTCGCTGATAAAAGTTACCAAACCACGTGGCTAATAGAGACAAGAATTATGGGTTAATGTAAGTTATAAGAGTTGATAAGAAGCCTGAAGCTAATAGGTCAAGCAGTTTATGATTTATGTAGACCTCTGTGTGTTTCTTTGGGACTGAAAGGCTGTGGGACTAGGCAGGACAGAAACCTCTGTCAACACCCCCTGACACTCAGTCCCTGGCTCTAGACTGTATTTATCACTCTGCCTCCTCCCCAGGAACAATCTCCCAGGTCCTTCCTGTCCACACTCTATCCCCAAACTTACCACTCAGATCAACATATCTTCACAGGGATAAAGAATTTCAGTTTCACAACCCAATCCCAGTTCCTATGAACCTGGAGAAAAAAATCAGTGAAGAAAAAGCAAGACGTGAGTCCATCACAGAAAGCCTGAAGAAATTAACAGGTAAGATATGCCTGCCACTTCCTCCTGTGCTTACCTGCCTCAGGATTCTTTCCATCACCCCAGATAATGCCTGGCATCCCTGGTACAGCCCCAGAGACTTTGAGAACCCAGGCTGAATGCTGAGTATCTTCAAAGAACCATTATGCAGAAATTCCTCATGCTGTGTTTCATCAGGTTTAATGCTGAGGATAGAATGTGGGACTTATCACATGTACCCTTGAGCATCAAAACACAGCATTCACACATAGTGTAGGTAAAGAATACACATTGACTCTGAAAGACTGAACATTAAAATAGAGCATATAATATAGCAATGATAACAAAAGCAAACAGAAATATTGTCCAGGGTAGTCTCTTATGGAAGACCGCAGTGATCTTCTGAGTAGCTGGGTCTCCAGCACCCAGCACTGTGCCCAGGCAGCACTCAACCTTTACTGGACATGCAGAAATGGCAGGATGTTTTAACATTCTGAGCTAAAGAAAACATATTATTTAAATTCATTTTATTCAGTCCTTTTTCAAAAGTTTTATTTATTTTATTTCTATGGGTGTTTTGTGTGCATGTATTGTATATATGCCTAGTGTCCATGCAGGTCAGAAGAGGGTGCCAGATGCCCTGGGACTGGAGTTTCAGTGGATGCTGAGATCTGAACTGGGTTCCCTGGTGCTTTTAACCACTGAGGCCTCTTTCCAGCTCCCTTTTCCTTTCCTTTTGAGGCACAGGAACTCACTATTTACCGTGGACTAAAAGTTGTCATCCTCCTGTGTCAGCTTCCTGAGTGTCAACATGCCCTGGTCTTTTAGGGTTTCAAAATAGCATCTAGAAAATTCCAAGTTCAGTGACTTATGCTTGTGGCTCCTAATACTTCTGTTCTGGACTGCGCTGTACTGGAGAGCCACTCCAGGGAGACCCGAGGGCAGCTCTCCCTGTTTGCTGCCTTCTTGGTCCACTGATTCTCTGAGAGAAAACCCAGTACCACCTCTTCCCACATCAGCAATCGGTGCCTCACTGTGTGGTCCCCGTTGCCTGCTTAACCTCTATGGACTCTCCATCTCCTTCACTCTCTCCTCACAGACAACCTGATCACTGAAGGAAAGGAAGATAAAAGCACATTCCTGAACAGCCTGGATACAAAGGACATGAAGAACTGTAAGTATATGCATACCCTGCTGTGTGGGGAAAGTTAAGAATACAAAATCTCTCTTCAGTGGGATATCGAGGTGGAAGGTCCAGTGTGTGTGTGAAATCCAATGAAGAACAAGCCTATAGAATTGTTTTATTATTGTACTTTTAGGTAATCATAGTGACACCCCAACTAATTAAAAATGTTCAAAATTAATGGAAATTTATAGATTTATTTCTTCATTGAATGAGGCTCAGGTGGAGGCTGCTCAGTCTGTAGCTGGAACTGACCTAACAGCCCTACTTAGCCCAGCAAAGCTGAGGAGTTGAGACCCAATGGGACAATACCTGTAATGATGTCATCTGATTGATTCAGCTTTGAGGGTAGTTAGGATAAAAGCCAGGATTAGCTTCTTTTATCCAATATGACTCTTAATTTATAACCACTTGTTATTAACCTAAAATTTCTTTTCTCTCTCAAATCTTAGGGTACCTGGTACAGAAGAATAACTCAGAGTTGCTCACCTCAGGTAGGATTCCTGCTTGGCACATGGGTCTTCCTGTAGGGAAGCAAGGGTCCTCTAGGTGTGCAGGTCAAAGTGTTCTGCTCATTCACAGTTCTGAAACATCAGAGGAAAGTTAGAGACCAGACCCTGGGAAGAGCTACCTAACATGCAGAACACCCTGATTTCTCCCATCTCCCCTGAGAAATACAGGAACAAAAAAAGATTGGAAAGATGAGTAAGGCTTCCCACAGGAGGGATGGAGAAGGGCTGTGTAATTGTGCAGACTTCAGCGGCCAGAATGGGTAGACTTAGAGTGAGGGCCAGGCATCTCCCTCTTCTGCTTCCCAAGCTATACCTTCCTTGGGAAAGGCCTAGCCCACAGCAGGGGACCCCTAATGTGCAGGTGTACCCTGCTGCTTGGTTTATGTCCCTCTTACTGCCTCAGGAGCTCAGCAGTACCTAATGCTCAGCCCTATTCCATCCCCTTCCACTTTGAGGCTTCCTTTGTGTGACAGCATCCTCTTCAGCACTGTTCTGGAGCAAAACTGGGCCACTTATTCCAAGTTTCTGGAGGAGGAGCTGGCTGTGAGCTGAGCTCTGTGCACACTGACTGCCTCAGAGTTGTGGGCTGCACACCCCTGGATGTTGCCCTTTCCTTCTTGCTCCCCCACCCCCTTTGGGTTTTCTCTTTAAAAATTTTCTTTTCTTGGTTAATATTTTGTGTGCATACTTAGTGAGAGGTGAGAGGATATTTTGTGAAGACCGTTCTCTCCTTATGTGAAAATGTTATGTGAGCTTTGTGCCTAGGGAGCAAGCATCTGTATCTGTTCCTGCCAGCCATCTCACCTATCTTTTATTAGTTTATTTTTCTCTCCCTCTGGCTGGATGTGCGCATGTGTACACATGTTCATGTGTGGTGTGGGGGAGGCTGTGCATGTGTACATATGTGTGTGGTGTGTGTGTGGTATGCATGTGTGCGCACACGTGTGTGTGGTGTTTATGGTGTGTGTGTACTTTATGTATGCATGCGTGTGGTGTTTGTGGTATGTTTGTGCGTGTGTGTGGTTTGTGTGTGCATGCACATGTGTGCAGTGTGTGCTTTATGTGTGCATACGTGTGGTGTGTGTGTGCGTGTATGTGTGATTTGTGTGTGATATGTGTGTGTGCATGTGTGTGTGTATGTGTGATGTGTGTGTACTCAAGGAGGCTAAACTTAGACATCTTCTCTTCCTTAGTTTCATGGACAAACTGAACTTCAAGCCGACTAAATAGTGTGGGCTGTCTTGCTACTGAGGCCATGCCCATCCAGCTATCCCTGCTACTCAGAACCAGGGTTACAGGTGTCCAAGGACCACACCCAGTTTTTATCCTTAGATGCTGGGCATCACGACTCATGTCCTCATGCCTGCACAGCCCAAACCACCTCCCCAGTCCTTTGTTTGTTTTTTTTGCTTGCTTGCTTTTGAAACAGAATCTCATGTAGCCCAGACTTTCTTTGAACTCATGGTAGTCCTCCTGTCTCAGCTTTCCAAGTGATGGAATTAGAGGTGTATGCAGCACCATGTGGGGCAGTGAGCACCTCCAACAAAACAGAAGACAAGCCCTCATGGTGGTTATTCTCACCCAGTGCTGCTCTTCTCCAATTGCTTTGACTCTGATGCCCCCAGTAGACCTTAGAAGTTCCTACCACTTTCTTCCTCTATGATCCTTGTCCCGACCCCCTTGTCCCCCAGTAGTACAACTAGGCCAGGTCTGGGGATCAGAAATGGGTAAGGTCTGCTTGTGACCACTTGCTTTAGTGCACACTTCCACATCTGCCATCTCCGCAACCCCACACACAGCAGAGGAGAACTAGCATTGCAGCAAAGGCTGAGATGCAACACCAATGAGGGGCTAAATATTCCCACTGCTAATCCTTAGCAGAGCCGGGACCACTGATGCTCTAGCCTTTGAACAGGAGAGATAAACACTCTGTAGATTTGACAAACTGCCATTCAATGTCTGAGCCATAATATGAGGGTGGGGGCAGATCAAGGGT